>JACXGJ010005107.1:0-41013 GCA_016801105.1 Esox niger
TATTATGTACAAGCAGAAAGAGGGTGTCCCAGCCACACGCTACGCCTGTGGGCGCTAGTTCTCCACATGACAGTGGATCTGAACACCAGTATTATGTACAAGCAGAAAACGCCTATGGGCGTAGCGTGAACACCAGTTGAAATTTCAACTGAACACCAGTTGAAATTGAAAAACACATTTGTTCTCCAGATGAGATTTTTATTGCTAAACAAATTATCCTAAAGGGTATGTGTACAGTATAGATTTAGAAAAAGACCCAGTCGTTGTGACTGTGACGACACAAGCGTAGTTCTCAGTAATAATCAATGTGCCGTGTGTTCGTGCGGGTTCCCCGCTGTGTCTCTGTAGGAACTATGAGCACATCGTGAAGGCCCATCAGAACAACCCTCAGCAGGGGGACGAGCAGGTGTCGGACCAGGTCAAGTTCAGTGTGTTTCAGAACATCATGGACTCCTTGTTCCAGTCGTTCAGCAGCTCTGTGTCTGTGGCCAGCTTCCAGGAGCTCTCCGCCTGTGTCTTCAGCTGGATCGAGGAGTACTGCAAGCCGCAGGTAGGACGACAGTCCCCTCCGCACACCCCCAGCCAGGGATGACATGGGTCAGTCAGGACCACCCGGTCAGAATCATCCACTATTGAGCTAATGTTCTGTTGAACCCTGTCTTCCTCTCCAGACGCTACGTGAGTTTGTGGTGGGTGTTCTGCGGCAGCTGAACAGCCAGCTATATTAATCATGGCTAGGTGTTCACTCTGGACTGGACTCTCCCCTCAGGGACGGCGCCAGGATCCACTCCAGGTTCTCAGGGTCTGGTGAGCCCATCTTGTCCCCTCCTGGACTGCTGTGTATAAATGGTCGACTTTTAGCAAACTCACCCCCAGGTTTGGTAGTTTGCTTTCCAGTCAGGTCAAATCCAGCCCAGGTTTTAGTTTGTGATTTTTAGTGTTCTCATCGGAAATAAGGGTTGAGTTTAAAGAAGGCAAAGGGCCACTACAGTTTGTAAATGTTTCCTAATGTTTACATTCTCTGTGAATCAGGGGTTTGGAAACACAACAACATTTTATTGGTAGTTCCGTTCAGAACTGAACCACTGTTTTCCTTATTTCAGTGTCCAGATAGGGTTACGTTCTGGTTTGATCTAAAATCCAAGACCGTCCGCAGAATAGAAATTGGAATTTTACAATACTGTTCAAATGTTTGGGGTCTCTTATAAGTTTCATTGTTTTCCATGGAAAGATTCAATAACATTCTAATGTTAGTTTGAATAGGAAATAAAGTTATTGAGGTTAGAAATAATTACTTTAAAATATTGCTTTTGTTAAAGAATCCTCCATTTGCAGCAATAACAGCATTGCAGACCTTTGGTATTCTAGTTGTCAATTTGTTGAGGTAATCTGAAGAGATTTCACCCCAAGCTTCCTGAAGCCCCTCCCACAAATTGGATTGGCTTGACGGGCAGCTGCTCCCAAAACAGCTCAGTAGGGTGGAGATCCGGTGACTGTGCTGGCCACTCCATTAGACAGAATACCAGCTGACTGCTTCTTCCCTACATAGTTCTTGCATAGTTTGGAGCCGTGCTTTGGGTCATTAACCTGTTGTTAATGGCTCCAATCAAATACCGTCAACAGGGTATGGCATGGTGTTGCAAAATGGAGCGATTGCCTTCCTTCCTTATGATAATTTTGTGCAAAACTCACACTTTACCACCACCAAAGCACCCCCAAACCATCATGGCCACCATGTTTGACGGATAGCGTCAAGCACTCCACCTTTTCATTTGGTCTGTCTCACAAATGTTCTTTGTGGTCCAAGCACATCAAACTTAGATTTGTCTGGCCATAACACTTTTCTCTAATCTTCCTCTGTCTGTGTTCTTTTGCCCATCTCAATCTTATCTTTTTATTGACCAATCGAAGACGTGGCTTTCTTTGCAACTCTGGTTAGAAGGCAGCATCCCAGAGTTGAGTCTTCACTGTTGATGTTGAGACTGGTGTTTCGCGGGTAGTTTCATGAAGCTGCCAGTTGAGGACTTCTTCACAAACTAGACACAAATGTATGTGTCCTTGCTCAGTTGTGCACCAAGGCCTCCCACAACTCTTTCCTCTTTGTTTTCTAATGATCAGTTAGCCTTTTAAAATAATACACTTGGATTAGAAAACAACATGCCATTGGAACACAGGACTGGTGGTGGCTAATAATGGGCCTCTGTATGCCTTTGTACACTCGCCAACCACTTCATTAGGTACACCTTTTCAACCTCTTGTTAGCACATATCAGGTGGGCCACGGCAGCGGAACAGCACTCCGGGTGCCACTCCGGTCAGCTTAGAACAGGGAACTGATGCTACAGTTGGACAATGGAACATTGCCTGGTCTGACGAGTCTCTTGCTGCTGTGACATCTATGCCACGAAGTATTGAGGCAGTTCTGAAGGCAAAAGGGTGTTCAACCCAGTATAAGCAAGTTGTACATAATGAAGTGACCGGTGAGCATTGATATTCCATAACCAGTTAGCCGTTTCCAGCTACATTAACGGTGTCTGCCCTGTATTTCTGATCAATTTGGTGTGTTTTTTTTATGGATAAATGTGCTTTTCTTTCAGAAAGGACATTTCTAAGTGACCCCAAACCTTTTGACCTGTTGTGTAAATCAGTTGCTAGTTTGAGAATTAAATGTTCATTTTGATGTTATCTATGCTGTGAGATGTTTCAGAATCAACTATTTGAGAGTCCATTACTGCAGCTTTTCACAATCTGATTTCTAATCATCCTTATTGCTACTGTGACACAACGGATAGATGTCTATATAGTTCTGTATTAAACATGCTTTTTGAAAAAAGGATCTTACAACCCAAACGTTGGTCAGGTTCACATCATATTTAGTGTAACCTGTTAGCTGAAAAATGCATAACTATGCTATTTTTTAGGCCGGTTTTAGAGGTGTGGAAGAATTCATTTGGATGAATTATATTAGTAGAAATGTAATTCAGTCATGTTGCTTGTTCATACTGTGACGTTTCCTACACTTGGGTTGGGCTGACCCAAATCCTGATTATTTTCCATCAACTTTCTCTATAGCCCACATTTTCTTGTTCAAAACCAAGATTAATGGGCCGAAAGGAGAGGGTCGCTTTCATGACAATGACACAAGAGCAGTGATTTACCAATGTATCAGCCATAATGTAGTCACACCTCCTACACCACCTTTATCAGCTACCACAAGTTACCACTAATCTAACTGAATCTTAGCCATAAACCGTAAGGAATGTAAAAACTAATGTGAATGAGATTTTGATCATTTCTTTTGATAATGTGCTCAGGAGATCTTGCCCCATTCGGGTGCAGAATGTTGCTGAACCCTTGGGATTGAAACTCGATGAAGCCAACAGATTTTGTTCCTAATTCTACATGTACGAGTTCTTTTATTTTTTCCTACTTATTTCAATTTGAATGTTCCAAAATCTTACAGTTTCAAGCTCTGGGCCCGGTTTCTCAAAGGCATCTTAGGCCAATTTCATTGTCGGGACCTTTTTGGTTCAATCTCCAACTTGATTCCCAAAGCCATTGTTATGGAAGTTGCACTTAAAGGCTTGTTTTGTAACGACCAAGACCACTCACACAACAGTTGCAGTTGTGAAACAGTACACCACCTGGAAAAATGTCTTTTGGTTACATATTTGGAAACATTTGCTAAATTCCCAAAACATGTATTGCTAAATTGATGATTCATTGATTAATGTAACTTTCTAAGGGTGTACATTTTCTTTTCAATATTACTTTAAGCCAAATCTTTGCAAAACAGTGAATTAATAGGTCTTTGTTCATTTTCTGACTACAAATAAGTATTTGCAATTTTTACAAGGTAAAATGGCATGGAGACCACAGTATAGTGCCTTCCCCCTTCATCCAAGTGCAATTTACAGTACAACATTAGTGCAAGATGAAAACAGTGAAGTCATCATAGCAGCAGAGAATCCTATAAGTGACAAGATAAATTGAAGTTTATTTTCGAGTAATGAGAAAGGCTCTGAATACTTGTTTTAAATTTTCTATGAATTGGCACATTTCTGAAAGTGTTTTCGCTTTGCCATTATGGGGTAGTGTAGATTTAATGGGAAGAAAATATTTAAACCAAGTCAATGAAACCATGTGAAGTGAAAGGGTCTTGTATACCATGTAGTGAACCATAGGTTGTCTCACTTGTCTCTTGTAATGTGTAGTGTGCATTATTTGTATAATTAAAGGGTAGGCCTTTTAAGCCACATCAGTATTTAGACATAGGTGACAACGATTTTAGGTGTCATCGGGATTGTGGAAAACGTTTTAAAATTTGAATGGAGACAGCTGATCTTCAGGCAGTGCTCCCTCTTTTTTGATCCTGAGTGTGTCGACAGGGTCTAACGACACACTCAGGCTGGAGGCTTTGGGAACCATTTTCTGCAACCGACCGCTGCAGCGTTAAAACACATAAGCCTTCAGTTAGCTTGACTGATGCTGAGAAACCTGGCCCTTTTCAACTTGACAGTCTGATGTGTTTGTCAGTTATCAAAAAGGGATACTTTTGTACAAGAAGCCATTGTGGGGTGAAATCTTTGTGCTTGGGTGAATCAATCAGGTTTACTGTTACAGTGTATTGTTCTGCTGATATGGACAGAATTTGATTGAAGTATTTTTGTATATGATTTTGTTCATGCAAAATAAATGTTTAAAGGCTACATCTGTACACTTCTTTTATTACAACAAAATAATCAAAATTCACTTCCAACATAAACTATAATTTTAAAGTTCAACCTCAAACTAAACCACGAAAACATCCTCTTACATCCTGTCAGGTACTTGGCACGGTCACCTGATAGTCCTCATCAGTCTCTACGCCAACCTCCTCCTAAACGGAGAACACACACAAGACGCTGACATCTCAGGTTTCCTGATCCTAATAGAACCACACAGATCCTGAATTTGTAGGGTGCTGTCGTTTCGCAAAGCATCTCACCAGAAATTGCTTCTTGGTCTTAGGGTATCCCTCCAAAATGGAACCAATCATATCAGACGCCTGAGAGTAGCAGAGAGGCTTGTTTTTTGGTGGCTCCTGCTCTGACAACAATATGGCTTTGATCCAGTTAAAATAATCTTACCAGTCTCTTCCTCTTCTTCCACTCCTTAACGTACAGATTTCTCTCCTTGTAAACCTGAAGGGAGGACACAGCCATATCATGGACAGCCAGACATTCTCTACATTACCTCATAATGACACCGTGGAAATTACAGTTGCCAACAAACAGTAAAAGGCCCATGCTTAACCGTAGAAATAACTTGTTGATTAAAATTTTTATTAATTTTCATGAGTAAATTCACACACCACATAACCTGTTTGTTAGTCTAATTTCCAAGGATGCCACACAGTCAAAGTCCTTCTGTTCTACACTCAGTCGTCAATGTGTTCACATTCACTAAAATGGATTGCTCCTACAGACACAGTCACATGGCTGGGACTTACTATATAAACCTGGCAGACTGGCATTCAGGCTCTCTGTTACGGTTTGATCAGATATTAGAATGGATGAAACGGGTAACCCAAGTGTTGATTCGTTCAGATTCACCCATCCATGATAATGAGCTAATGATTTTTTCCTCCCATTGGTTTTTCCTGGCCTCTGAAAGTCTGTCGCCAGGACTATAATGCAATGGAATGTTATAAACAAACAGTGAGACACTAGCTAAATATTTTTCTTGGAAATCTGCCAATGGAACATCAAAACAAAACGTAGTTGTTAAACAGCTAGTTTCAAGCTAAAATTAGGGTTTGAATGCGGAGCACCACTTTTGGCCCAAAATGTGTGGGTGTGGGAGGTCAAATGCCCTCAGCCAAAACAAGTCAATGCCATTTAGCTAGTAACCTGACAAGTGAAATGTTTCCTTGTTGGTCCAACATTTACGATGTACCCAACAACAGTTTTAGCTTTCTGTAGCTTTGATGCAGCAAACACGCCTTTCATATTGTGTCATGATGGTGTCCAATTGTCCCACATTTGGAAATGTAATGCACATTGTATAATGCCCTTCAAGCCAACCAGAAAGGAGTGCCATCAGAACACAGAATATGGAACAGCACATTGTGTTTCTGAACCCAAGTGTGATTGTGACCCATACCTTCTCCTTCTGCTCTGGTGTGATGTGATTGGTCGCCGACTTGATTTTCTCCAGGCGCTCCCTGTAGCCAGAACACTCTGTTTTCAGCTCCTGGATCTCTGAGATCATTTCCTCTGTGGTCAGGGAGCTATTCAGCTCCTTAAGCTCTACAATCATAGAAGAGGTGATTTCAAGTGTGTGTGTGTGTGTGTGAGAATGAGTGTGAGAGAGAAAGAGAGAGGGGGGGACCGGGCAACGTGTGTAGCCCTACCTGTGTCCAGCTGTCTGCAGCTCTGAGAGACAGTCTGTACCTGTGCACTGAGCTCAGAGATGTGACTGTCCATTGCCTTCAGCTCTGCCTCACTCACTTCTTCAAACTGGGCCTGAACATGGCCAAGGATATTACTGACTGTTACTTTTAATAATAAAAAATTAAAATAAATGGAACAGCTGCATATTTTCATCAAAATAACACCACCCTCATACTGACTGCTGCTCTGACACGCCGCCTGGCTTACCTGATCAGCAAAGTAGATCTTCTGCTTCCCATAGGTTTTCTCCTTGATCTTTCCTTCCACTGTTAACTGTTCCATGGCTTTAGAAACAGCCTGCCAGGGCAAATCAGTAATCAAATATACATGTTCCTTTCAATATGCTGTCATATAATATTTTGCTAACCCAGGTCTCCAGCGAAACATCACAGTGTCTATAGGCAATGCACGTATTAGAATTTGGAACACAGCTCATAAATCGTACTGCATCTTGCAGTTAATTCAGGAGCAACTTTTCCAGGTTTTAGCTTGTCGATGCCATTCAGTTTAGCTGTTGCGATCCCATAGACAATAGTTACATGAAAAGCAATACATATTAGCCATGGTGCTATGTCATTAAATAGGCTCTAGGCTACTTCATACAGTAGGGCTCAAACATTTTTGGCCTCGCTTTAAAAAAAAAAAAAACGAATTTGTCCATTATTGAGTTATAAAAACATACAATTTCAACGGGTCGTAGTTCGGTGTTGCTTGTACACTACATGTCGTATTAATTTTAACTGTAGGCGTAGGATACTTTGGAGGAACAGTGCCCAGAATTATTTCTCACCGTTTTTCCCAGACCGTGCTGCTTCTGTAAGTTAGTGAAGACATCTTGGACGCTGTAAGGACGATTCTTCTCGTTTATGTAAGCCAATATAAATGTTACAGCTAAAAACAGAATATAAATCAAGTTATCTACCCACCCTGGTTGTGGTATCTGTATAATGTAGAACTGGTCTGTCAGTGCAGCATACTGTACTAGCTACACAATCGATTAAAGAAATTGGTTAAATAAACAATGGTTCAAATTTCACCTGTGCTTTCCTTTTTGCTCATTTTCTGGATTTCTTTATTTTTCGGATCTAGCTAGTTCTCTGTCGACGATTGTTTCAAGTTTCGCGCGCTGTGATCCCGTCGTAGGTGTTCCGGCTGATGGTATGACGTTTCCGACTTGGAGACACGCCCCAATCCGACATGGATTATAAATAGTTCTGAAAGTTTATCGTGGAAAATATGAAGGCTGTAAAACGAAAATAAGGGCATTCCAGTTTTGCCATAGGAAGTGTCTTGGTTTATTCTCTCGCTTTTAATATTGTTCTCTCTCTTTCAATATTTTGGGAAGTGTAGGAAGCATTTTTGGTACTGTAATTTTCAGTAAAAATTGTGGAATTGCCAGAGTCGCAGCGAATTCTGTCTAAATATGTTCATATATTTCAAATTGTGTAATCGATTAGTGAGCCTTTTTTCCGGGACGGTGTTATAAAGTAAATGTACTACAATAATGAACAATCTTTGAAGTACTGAAGGACTTAATAATTCTAATATTTGTTATCATATGCTACAATCCATGGAGAAATACAACAAACATTGCCCAGCAAAGAGTTTTCATGGGAGGGAGCATAGCAAAGTTGCCCCATTCGCATAAAAACATTTGGAATGCGAATCAGGTCTCACTCCACTATGCGTTTACGCCTCTGGACGTTATAAGGAAAGAGGACGGACTTCATTGGAAAGGTGTGTCCTGTCGGATCTAAAAGGAAACTACGGAATTAAATTCTAATGGCCAATAAGCACTCCGCAGTTAGTTACATGTAATTTTAATAGAAAACAACCGAAAAGTTCCTTGTCAAAGTAGTTATGCAGTCTTAGAAATTATATTGGAGTTTTTGTTTTTGTCGGTGAAAAGAAATTAACAATTCTTAGAAATGACGGGCCATTTTTGTTACCGTAAGTAACTGTATTTTTGCTAACTGTCTAATAGAAGAGGTATAAAAAGTTCACAAGACCTACCGCTACTAACATAACACATATTCTCTCTCTAATTTCAGATTGAATTATAGTGGTTTACTTTCCAGTATTCAGCAACAATGCATTTTACATTGCGTATTTTATTCACCAGCCTTTTGATAGCTGACATGGGTAAGCAGTCTTTATAAATACACATTTGATTTACTCATGATTTTGACTGATGAATTTTACGCTTGACAAAGTTTTCTCTTTATTAGCTTTTAAGGTAGCAATGACCGATGAAATTCTTCAGTGCTTCAACGATTACGACAAAAGGATGGTTTGTCAAGTAACAACTGATAAGTCTGACTGTACTAAATACAGCATGTCTTTGCGAAAACCTTCTGGGTACGTTTATGATGGTTTTCGCTTTTATATTGTTAATTTTAATCTCAATTGGAACTCAAATTCTAATTTCTTAATATGTTTTATTCAGACTTTTAATTTTGTTCTTTGTTTTCTTTTAGGGAAGCTGTAGTATGTACTTTCCTGGAAAAAAACAGTTCTAGTGGTGTTTCTGAATGTGGATGCTTAATTGATCGATTGATATTGGTTGTTGGGCAGATATTTACTGCAAACCTTTCGCATTCTGGGAATCATGTGACATCTAAAAACATCAGTGTCACCAACAGCTGTGAGTTGCATTTACAGGATATGTACTGATAAACACAATTTAATTACAATTGCAACATTTTTAAACAATGTTTGAATTTCTTAATATATTATATGAACATTGTTGTTGGCCGATACAGTGAAACCCAAAACCCCAACCATCCAAGAGGTGAAACATACAGAAACAAAGAATATCTGGGTCAAATGGAAGACAAACTATGAGAATGATGTTCCCGGTGAAACATTTCTTGCCCAATTGAGCTACAAAAAGATAAACGAATTCATTGAGGTGAAATATGATATGATATATTCTTCATGTTACAGCATTCCCCCATTTTATTGTATGAAAACAATTTCTTGTGACCCTTTAAATACAGGTTTCCCAGAATGTCTCATCAACTGAAATTGAACTAGATGGCAGAAAATTTGAGCCACTCACCACTTATGCTCTGAAGATCAGAACGTATACTGACCTTAGTTGCCTTTTCAGTGACTGGAGTGAAGAGTTTAAATTCACTACATGTAAGTGATTAAAGGAAATGTATTGTATACTGTGCATCGTATTGATTTTAACATAATATAAACAGGTAAATCGATTGAGAACCAATTCTAATGTTTAGTGCGGTCAAAAGAGTAAAATAAATAATTGCATTATCTTCTTTATTCAATCACAATTTTTTTATGTGATTTAATACAGAAGACTAAAAACCTTATTATAAACATTATTAACTCTTCCAGCTCAAAGCCTTTTGTATATTCTTCTCTGATTCACAGCTGCATCACATCCAGACCTGTTAACAATTGTAATTGTTTGCATTTGCCTCGCTGTTGTGATCCTCACCAGTGCTCTGTTTTGGTACGGCGTTAGGTACGTTTTCATTACAGCTGTTTTCACAAATATTAGTTTAATCGTGAGATTGAGCCTAAGACTGAGCTTATAAGCTTTTACACCCTTCTGTTCTCTCCTCAGACTCAAAGCCAAGTGGTGGGATAATATTCCTAAATGTTCAAACCCAGACCTTTTGTATATGGTTCCAGGAGTACCTAAGGTGTGGCTCCCAAAAGTGGTTGCTGTTTAACATGTGAACAGTGACATTCATACTGTAATAGCATTCCACTTGTCAGTTGACATTTAGTGATCTTGTCATCTTCCGTAGGTTTTGGATCCTCCCAAAATCCTTATATCCTCATTTTATATTGATAGTTTAGATGTCGACATGACAGAAGGAAAAGCATGGTGAGTCTATATACAAAGTCTGCCTTTTTTCATGGGTACTCCAGTTTTTGCACTGAAAGTAAACCTCATAGTTCACCTTCCGACATTCTTTTCCCAACAGGACAAGCCCTTTGACAGTAGACATCAGCAGTGAGAGAGACTCAGAGCTCGACCAATCATCTTCCCAGGATTATCCCAAAACATATCAGTGTAGCCCAGAGCCTGCTAATTACCAAGATGTCAGCCATTTGTGCTCATCAGACTATGAACCTCTTCACCTCACGAAGGAGTCTGGAGGCTCATGTTTTTCGTCTTCCTTTAACAATATGACCTACTTATCCTCAGTGCCGCTCCAATGTTCTGACCTGTCAAAGCCAAGTGAGTCTTCTCCATTGACTACGCAGCCTTTGCCCTTAGATTCCTCCCAACGTCATATCGAGGCTGACATGTTCAAACATTTACACCCAGAGTTGTTTCTTGCTAGTTGTCAACCAGAACTTAACTTGTCTACAAATGGTTCACCCGTTTTGCCAACCGACTTTTCTTATCAGCCATGCGATGGTGCCATCGCTGGTTCGCTGACCACAATGTCAGCAGAGGACGCTGGCATGACCGGATTCAGCTTCAATGACGGCAAAACGTCCGCACCTCAGAACGTTACCGGTATCACTCATGGATTTCCCACCCTCAGTGAGGCAGTCTGCAAAGAAAATGAGAGAGGGACTGATGCCATCATGGACATGCCAATGCTACCAATGGGCTTACAGGATGTGGACAGCGGAGAGATGCTGATTTATGGGACTCAGGTCCCTGGATGTAGTCTCGCTCCAAGTGATGACAGTTATCAGGTTTTACAGAGCGTGGGAACAAATGGCCTAGGTCCGTTGGTTTTAGGACAGAATGCTAAAGAGCTTTTGAACAAGAGTCTAACTGAGATCCCTCGAAGTTCCACAGAGAACAAACCTTCAAATGTCATACCTGACTCCCAGGAAGAACCATGTCTGATGCTTGGAAGTCACTAACTCACTTCTTTTGGTACAGACCAATCATTACGCATTCAGAATGACAGCTCTTATCATCTCGCGTGAGAGTCTAGGGCCAGTTCTATTATCCTGTGGAGGCCCTGCACTCTGATTGGAAGAAAACTGTATGGCCTACTGGGTGGTAATATGTTCTAATTTGGCAATCGTGTATGTATAACATCAGTCAAGTTGGGCTGCATATCATGTTGCCAAATGTCACTTGTGTTTTATTCTATATGATCACGCCCCAAATATAAAGTGGTTAGTACTATCTTTTTATTTATGACGTATGCAGTTTATTAAGTAATGCTTCACTTTACAAAATCAAGTAAATGTTCTTTTCTACATGATTTCTATTTCCACAAAAAAAACATTTTACAGATACAATGTGTTAATTTGTATTGCTTGTGCATGTCTTGTATAGCCTAACATTTCATATGTTTTAGCACGTGATTGTAATTATATTTATGTTATTTGAACATACTTCATATTATAATGTTTATGAGTATCATACAATGTGAATATCTGCCATGGACATACTGTAGTCTTAAATCTAAAACTGTTATTTCAAAATGTTTTGCTTGTACATTTCAATAAACAAATAAAAATCTAACCGCAAACAGTTAGTGTTGAGGAGACATGGTGTGTATTGTCAATAGTAATAGAAAACGATGTTTTAGTCAATACAGACAACTGTTGTTTTTGAAACCTTTTATTGCAGGCCACATATTAAATAAATTATTATTGAGAAAAAAATTGAAGATGAAGTTAAAGTTCATCATACTGCAGAATATTTGAAACATGGAGAAGTTGAAAGATTTCACGATGAAGGATAAAAACATTGAAATCATAGTGACACTGCTCAGACTATCCATCCAGAAGACGCTGCTATCTGACCAAAATGATATTGAATAAAGGGAAGTCATCAAAATGCTAAGTTCTCATCCATTCCGAGTAAATTTGAAGCGGGTGTTTGTTGTAAAGTAGTAAGCCTACTTCATCACTATTATTCTTTGGAACACTTCAAACGCAACTTCCGTGGAACCATACACATACCAGGACCGACAAGTTCCAGTTTAGACGTGTTGAGCAATAAGGAAATCATTAATGTTGGTTATCCCAGAACTGAAGGCAGGCACATTTGAGAACCAACTCTCATTTTTGAGGACGACCTGGCCAAAGGCATTTGAATCCAAGACAAGGGAATACACAAAACATCATAAATAATGTAAGTTAAAACAAATATTTATAAACACACATAAACACAGTCAGACACGTAAAAGATGGGATTCTGACGCAACCGTTTTCTTACGTCAACTAATTCGTTTTTCTAAAGAGTTAAGTGTGTTAAAATTAAAGATGTGATGCAACGCTTTCCCGTCACCTGGGAGCAGAAAACTGAAATGAATATCGAACAGTCGCCCCTCCCCTTCTGAAATTGGAAACAATATACGACAGAAGCAAATAACTACGTATTCAGGATTTGTCCAAAGTACCGGAAACTAATGTCGCTCTTCATCACACACAAACCATTATTTTATGACAGATCTATGTTACAGTTTATTTTTGTGTATTTTGTCCATGACAGATTAGGTAATCACCGACATATTAAGAAACCAAAGCGGACAGTGACAGGCCATTGGTCTGCCAGGTCATCGTTTCATGATCATATTGTATGGGGAGGCAGATAGCCTTGTGGTTAGAGCATCTGACCCGTAAACAAAAGGCTGTGAGCTCAAATCCTGTTTAAAAAATAATAATTATTGTGAAAGACAGATAACCCTTACTGATGCTATAAGTTGCCTTAAATATTAAAGCAATCAATATCAAATGAAATGTGTTGAGGATTACTGCATCTTTAGTCTTACATTTTAATATGTTAATGTATTAAGTTATTTTGTGATATCGTTAGGGCATTCTGTCATTGCTCGTTCCCTATTCCAGTGTTAGAAATATTCAAACGACTCCTGTAGATTCCGGTAGATACTACTTCTCTGAAGGATTTTCACTTGCAAGACTACGCTCTGTAAAAACCCAACTACATTCAATGGATTGGTTGAATGGTTCAGAATGGAAATACTCCACTTCCGTTTGTTTCTCTTGTCAAGATCACAGTGTATGAGACTGCGAGGTTATATGCTTACAGTCAGGGGATACAATAATATATTTAGATTAAATCAGCCACATGGATTGTTTTTACAAGCCAAAATGTTTTCCAAACAAATTATGTCATGAATCACAGAGAATGCATTCACGGAAACTGTGCTTATTTTCAGGATAATTTCGTCATACTAAACATTTCACAAATGTGAAAATAGGCCTGCCCACTTGGACACGTGTTGTCATGTTTTACAGGTCCTGTGCATGTTAAATAAATGTTCTGCACATAAACCTGTCCTGATTAGTCCTCCTCTTCTCATTACAACACATGGAATTTGACTTCACACTGTTTTACACAGTAGGCTATTGCTGACACATTTGTATTCGCTCATATCCAAAGCTCTACGTGTGATTTGGCTGAACAAAACCATAATGATCCACATGTCATTGAGATGGCACCTTTGGTTTTCAGATAACTTGATGCATCCTCTCCCTGCACCCCACAGCCTCTTACACACACACACACAGACAGTCTCTCACACACACTCAAACGGACAAAACACACACATGCATATGCACATACACACCAGAGTCTGTGGTTTCCCAAAACCAGCAAGGGATTGGGAAACAACCACAGTTGCACTTGATTTTTTCTAACCTGTACACTATACATGTTACATTACGTTTTCAACTGGTTAAGTGAAATATATTACTGTAGGCTGGCCAATGTTGTTTAATTTAAATGATCAATTTAAACAACGCCTGAACGGTTTCATCTTGTCTGGTTTCACAGCTCCGCAGCAGACAGATGTTATGTGATTTGTGCTCTCCCAAGGGCAGGTGGGAAGGGTCACTTTTTCGCATTGGGTGAAGGGTTATTAGTCGTTTCTGTTGTTTTCATTGGAGGCTCTAGGCCGCAACCTATAATTATGTTAGTTCTAATGTCAGGGCCTGTCGGTGGGAATGCCTCTCAAGGCATCTCTATGTTCAGTTAGGGATCCAGTTTAATTTGCCATTTCCTAAACCATGGAGTGGATACTTTTTTTGTGCCTTGTGCCCTTAGGTTCTCGCTTGCTACCTTTCCTTTTGTTGTTTTGTGAAGAAGCAACAAAGGAATGTTTGCCCACAGCCTCTCTGCGTCTTGGGTTCTGTCTTCCAACCGTGACATTTAGTCTATTTATAACACCAACATCATTTCATTACCCACCTAGAAACAATAAACAACACTGGCACATAGGTACTTACTATATTATAATTGTTGGCTGAGGAACCTTGTCACCCAATTAGGTTTAATCTGGCATGGCTTGTTTTTTGTCCTCCTTACAGAAGAAACAAAAATCTATGGAGATTTGGCAACCGAAGCTAAACCGATCATTCTTTCACACATTTGGGGACATTTTGGTTTTCAGCCAAACGACTGTGGAGAACAATGTAATACCACTTGAGATCCACTCTGAATCCAGAGAGTGAAAATACACTGTGCAAAAAATGGAAGCAGCAGAAAATTCACACGCTGGGACTTGATAAATAAAACATTAAAGATCAACATTTTTACTGTACATTGTGTAATTTGTTGAAAACAAAATGGTCATTGGAAACCAAAGTCACCAACTAATTGAGGGCTATATTCAATCTCACACCAAAAATCATAGTAAACAATTGAAATCACAGGCTGTTCCAACTTGCATGAATTTCATCACAGCAACTCATAATGTGACTCAGTAGTCTGTTTGGCCCCACGTGCCTGTATAAACTGCTGAAAACGTCTGGTCATGTTCCTGTTGAGACGGTGGATGGTATCCTGGGGGATCTCCTCCCTGACCTGGATCAGGGTATTAGTGAATACCCTGATCCTCTGGACAGTCTGTGGTGCTACTTGGTGGCGTCGGATACACCAATATACAGTAAAGAAAAAAGTATTTGATCCCCTGCTGACTTTGGACGTTTCCAACTGAAAAAGAAATGATCAGTCTATAATTTTAATGGTGTGTTTATTTGAACAGTGAGTGACTGATCAAAAACAAAAAAGTCCAGAAATATGCATGTAAAAAATGTTATACATTGATTTGCATTTTAATTAAGGAAATATGTATTTGATTCCCTCTCAATCAGAAAGAGTTCTGGCTCCCAGGTGTCTTTTACACAGGTAACAAGCTGAGATTAGGAGCACACTCTTAAAGGGACTGCTTCTAATCTCATCTTCTTACCTGTATAAAATACACCTGTCCACAGAAGCAATCAATCAATCATATTCCAAACTCTCAACCATGGCCAGATTGTAGACCTATACAACGCTGGAATGGGCTAGAAAAGCATCGCCAAGCAGCTTGGTGAGGTGACAACTGTTGGTGCGATTATTCACAAATGGAAGAAACACAAAATAACTGTCAATCTCCCTCAGTCTGGGGCTGCATGCAAAATCTCACCCTGTGGAGTTGCGATGATTATGAGAACGGTGGGAAATCAGCCCAGAACTACACAGGAGGATCTTGTCAATGATCTCAAGGCAGCTGGGAACATAGAAACCAAGAAAACAATTGGTAACACACTATGCCACGAAGGACTGTAATCCTGCAGCGTCTTGCAAGGTCCCGCTATTCAAGAAAGCACATGTACAGGCCCATCTAAAGTTAGCCAATGAACATCTGAATGAGGAGAACTGGGTGAAAGTGTGGTGGTCAGCTCCGCCTCCGAGTCATCCGTCGAGAGGGAGTCCGATCCCCAGTCCCCCTTCCAGGTATACTCCCCTCTCGTCGGTGACATCGGAGGAGATGCGCCAAAATAAGCGGCGTCTCCGACTTCTCCCACGGCCACCGGTAGGTATCCCTGTGACCATGGTGGGTTTTGTTTTGTACCCTGCGGGTTCAATCACTGTTACGGTTGGTCATTCCGTCACGGGTTTGTGAAGTGGAGAGGAAGAACCGGGAAATTAGTATAAAAGTTTAACATATCTTAATTTCTCATCTCTCAACTGGGAGATATTGTCTCCAAGTGTAGCTCTGCCCGCTGTTGCGGTAATTCATTGGCTCTCGTTGGAAATGAAGGAGAGTGTACCTCTTTGTAGCTTAAACGAGCGGACAGTGTGCACACCTTTATACTGTGATAAATACATGTCCCCTAGTTTTGAGCAGTGTATGTTCCTTGCACTGAAACATTTAGAGAACGCCCTGAATGCGTAGAACATAAAGAAATGCTAGAAAACTAGGTAGGCCTGTTCCACTCTGGTGGGGATCAGTTGTTGGTTATTTTTTGTACACTGCATAAAACAGATGAAAAACACTTTGACCAATATATTGTAAAAGCCAGAAAGTTATGCAATTGGTTACGAATATAGATCTGAGTCCTCTGGGCTTTTATTAATTGTGTCAAGTGAGGGAATGAAAAGAAGGGCTAAGAGAAGCCATAGCTCACTGAGAAACAAGATGGAAGAGATCATGTGATCAGGAAACACCAAATCCCAAGGCAGTGATTATTTGTATGAAATGGAGCTTACTTGACTTCTCTTTTTCAACTTTGCATAATTGAACTCTAGATCAAAGACTGAGCAATTCCCACAACAGACAGAGCAGGGGTGTGCCGTCTGAAAACATTGAATGAAACTAACAGCACATTTTGGACATAAATGTTGAGCCAATTCATTCAAGTTGATGGTACACCACTGCAAGGTCAAGTTTTGAGAATACCTTTGCATTAACTGAGGAAGATGGTTCAATGTGTCATTCATGCAAAGTTGACGAGATGTACTGTCTATGTGGAGGCATCTGCTATGAAACACTTTTGTGTGCAACGTGTGATGGATTAAATTGTAAAAAAACATAATATAAAAGGTGTCATTGCATGACAAGAATGCATCACATCAAATGTATAGTTAATATCTCAAAATCAACTTCTCTAATTTAGTATGTTGACTGAAAGAGAACGAGTATGCCTTGTGTATTTTGTTTCTTGTGAAGAAAGCTTGCTTCACTACCACAATGAGAACGGATGCATAATCATAGTAAAGTTGAGCAATTATTTCATAGTTGTGAAAGAACTGAGGTCAGACATTTCATAGTTCCTAGTTGTTTTGAACGTGGCAGTATAAAATTTGTATTTGCAGTTTATGCCTGGTTTAATAAAATATGTTTAATTATTCACAGAATAGGCTATCAAACAATTTAATACATTAGGAAGTGTATGTAGAGGGACTCATTGTGATTCCCAGGTAGGCGGGCGTTTTCAAATGGCCATTTTCTGTTTTTACAGTTATTCACCCATATAAAATATGACACCCATATTTTCACAGTTTTTATTGATATTTAAGCAGTTCAAGTCCTGTGAATAACCAGGAATGGTACAAAGCGGTAAACTGCCAGAGGTTAAAAAAATATGTTTGTCTCCTAAGTCTGAAAAATATTTATTTCAGAGTTATAAAAAATATATTTTTAAGGGTATGCAGTATTTTTACATAATCTTATAAACTATGTAAAATGCTACAATACGTGTATGCAATATCTAATAGACATTTCTTAAATAGTACGGTGTATAATCATCAAGAATAAGGGTATTTCATAAAATATAATAATGGCTATGCAATAATGTATTATAATGGCTAAGTAATATCTTATCAAAATGGGTATGCAATAATGTATCATAATGGTCAGGCAATATGTTATCATAATGGCTATGCAATAATGTATCATAATGGTCAGGCAATATGTTATCATAATGGCTATGCAATAATGTATCATAATGGTCAGGCAATATGTTATCATAATGGCTATGCAATAATGTATCATAATGGTTTGTGCAGCAATGGAAAGTTTATGTTATCAATTCCTACAGGTGTCAACTTTTATTTATTAAACACACACCCTGTGTGTGTATTAAAGCCTAGTTGGAACAGACTGTGGATTTTTGTACGCCATGGAGGTTGCCAAAGCAAGCAAGTTTATTTATATAGCACAATTCATACATAGAAGCACTTCAATGTGTTTACAATGACAATAGAAACAATGCAATAGAATCAAATCAGTCAGATCCATCATCAGCAGATTGTTACATTTACACAAAAGTTATACTGATTGCTCCAGAACTTGCAAAAGTTGGTTCCTTAGTGTGTGACACCAACTGTCAAACATGCAGGCAACGTGATGTATGGGGTTCTTCTGCTGGACATGGCGACAAGCACAGAGTGGAACACTAAACCAAAATAACCACCACTGGAAAAACATTGGTATTCTAAAACCTCTGACCTGTAGTGAATGCATTTTTCTCTGACCACCTTTTGACACATAAGTGGCTTCATGCATTTCTGTTTGTCTGACAAAGCTGCTATTCATCAATGGGAAGGTTCCAAAACCTCACCATCACTGGTATAGTTAGGTGATGCCAGGCCGGGGTGCAAGCTTTCCTAACAGCCACCCCACCCCGGTTGGGACAAACAGTATCAGTAATTACCACAGAAAACCACACGCACAGAAAAAAAAGAGAAGTGCATTTATCATAAGAAGGCAAATGTTTACTCAATCTGACAGTTAACATCAGTTTCCTGCTCTAGGCAAAAGAGCTAAACCACAGTCTTTAGAAAGGAATATTTGTAATAAGGAACAGTTTGGTGTTTTCTTTATTTAAGTCTAATTTGAGGGCTATTTACAGTTTGTACCAACTATGGGTAACTGCTTAGCTGTATTGTCTCTAACATGATAACATGAATGTGTTGGGAGGAAATACAGGGCTGTGAGCAGACGTGGGATAGTGAGGAGTCATTAGCGTTCTGTGATTGATTAAAGATTTTGTTTAAAGATAATGATCCAGCAGGTTGTTTTTGTAAAACCGTGTGATACCACACTGGGAGAGTTAAAAGCAACACTCGGTTCTTGATAGAGTCATAATGTGCCATATATTACCTAACTATGATAATAAAGTTTTTTTTATTATTAGGCTAAATGTACAAAAACGGTAATTTGATGTAATCTATTATCCAAATATAAAGTTTTAATTAATTAGTCTTGAACAGATACACATTCTATGAGACCCCCACTCCCAAACTTACGCAACGTTGTAAAACAGATCCCGATGTAAAACTGCTTATGTCCTCTTAGATTTTCACATTGATTACAGAACTATGTAAGTAAACGAATGAATTATTGCACATCAAAATAATCTCAAGCATTGTTATAGCCTAAATGTTGTGAAAATTATATCATGTACATTTATATCAAGTTAATAAAAATTAAAGTGGTAAAACTGTTCTACCAGCGATGAAGAGGTGGAAATACTGGGACCCTTCCCTGCTCAGACCCCATAAAAAATATATTTACATTATGTCATTTAGCAAATGCTTTGTTTTATCCAAAGGGAGTGACGCAGAGAACAATCATTGCATAGAACGACCACAACATCTACAAAATAAGTCTAAACACCAATAATAATAATTATCATATATTATTGATTATTGTTATTGGCTCAGATTCATGGAAATATCTCATATAAATTTACTGTACATATAATATTCAATACATAATATTAAATTGATTTAATATCTAACACGCTGGTAGTTAAAGGCCATGTTTTAGGTTGTGACAGGACCGAAAGGCCCCTGTACAGGTGGAGAACGGGGACCCTGGTATGGGTTCTGGAGGAGGGGCCTGATTTGTGGAAGGATCCTGGTAAGAGTTGAGGTGGAGCTAGGGTCCCTGGTTTGGTGTGGGTTGAGGTGTAGCTGAGTGGCCCTAATATGGGTTATGGTGGGGTCCAGTTTGAGTTGTGGAAGAGCCCTGATGTGGGTTGAGGTGGAGCCCTAGTAGTCAGGGACTACTCGATGGACTGAAGGGTCCCCATATTCCCCGGGGCCTCTGACCATTAGGGACTTCGGCGTGCCTTGCAGCCTGAGGCCCCTAATATTCAGAGGCTGCTGGGCCCAGGCCCCTTTAGCCCTGTCCATAATCTGGCCCTGTAGAGGCCGTGAGTCTTTTTAGGCCACAGTCACTTGATGGCATTTCTGCTTTTGTCCGTAAGACATTCTTATGGGCCTTGTCCCGAATGAAAACGTGCTGCACACCACAAGCACGCCCACAAGCAGGCCAGACTGGGCAATGCTAGCGTGGCCATCACATTTTCATGAGAGGTGTGTATGTAGCCATTATCAGTGTGACTGCCACAGCCCTTACATGGCATTATTTTGCAAATAAACTACAATGTGCATGTACATCCTAAGCATCTGCATGTTGTCCAGGAAAAGTAAGTCATTACTTTTATCAAAATGGAATAACAGCATTCTCCAAATTCACAAACTCTTGTGGGAGTGAAGCCACTTTGACATGAGCTGTTTATATATAACCACATTAGGCTGTATCCATTCTAGCCACGACAATCCCAGCATTATACATACTGAATGTCTGAAACAGATCGTTCTTCATGATTTAGATATTCTGTTAATACACCCACTTTAGACAATCCAGCTATGCGCTTTCCCATGACCCTAATTGGTCATTACTCATTTGAAACAGGAATGATCTCAGCTCCATCTTGTGGACAACGTGTGTTGCTTTGGGTGTTGCATACATTTGTCCCACACAAACTCAACTATTTGCTTAGCTCCAGCCACAGAGATGGATAACCCTATATATACATGCTGTCCATATGTGGATAGAGAAATCTATCCAGAAATGGAAAGCAAAACTGGGAAGCGCTTAGGGACTGCTTTGACGTCACATACTGGGTGTTCTTTCACTCATGCAGGGATTCCCACAAACTGTCAGACAGCTTTAAATCATGTATTCAATTATGTGAGTGTAATATTGTTCAAATTAAATCTATTAAAGTATTCCCCAACAACATACTGTGGGTGTAAAAAGACCTGAAAAAGTGCCTAAATTAAAAGAAGCATTACTTTTTAAACAACAACGCTGATGCTGTTAAAGAGAAGGAAAAGGAATTCAGGTCAAAAATGTGGAAAGCCAAGAAGGATTAATGACAAGATGGCGCAGATGCAATCCGAGACAAGCATGGGAAGGACTAAACACAATGATGGGAAGAAAGAGGAAATGAGAAAACACTATTATTGCAGTAAGTGCATCCTTTGTAAATCATCTCAATCGGTTTAATGGAAGATATTGTTGATTTTAAAATGAATGTTAACAAATGTGTTAACATTCCTAAATACACTCCTGTACAAATAACAGAGTTTGAAGTGGCAGCCGGCCTGTCACTCAGCAAGCCATATAAAGCACCAAGGCTGAGTGGTCGTCATGGCAAAGTCTACACCAACCAGCTCAAAGGAGTGTTAACTGTACTGTTTCAAATGCTGCTCAGCACTGGCATAGTGCCAAACTCCTGGACGGTGTTGAATAAAATGCATGTAAGGAGTTGTCAGTAAGCACATCACCTTGTCCATAGCAGATAAACTAGACCCTTTACAGTTTGCCTACCAGGCACAGAGAGAACTGAGAACGCTACCCTAACTTCGGTAAACACAGCGGCTGGTCAGTAAAAACTCAAGCAAAACGGAGTTTGGGGTTAGCAAGGTTTTTGGAAAGGGTATACTCATGTCTGGTAAAAAACGTCCCGACATTCTACATGGCTGTCTGGAATCCTGGGCATCAGTGGCAAAAGAAAACTGAACAGAATAGTCTACACAGCCGGAACCTCAGTTGAGTAGCCTTTTTCAAAAGGCAACCAAAAGAAAGGCACCAGCTGTCATTAATGACCCATCCCTTCCACTATACCCCCAGTTTGAAAAACATCCCTCTGGATGGCGCAACCGAATGCCCATGGCCAAGAACATATTTAATCATTCATTTATCCCAACATCTAAACATTCTTAGCTATTCTTTTTTTAAATCAATACAGGCTAGGGCAGTGGTCAGCTGTGAATGAATATATTTTTCCCTCATGATTGTTTGGTGTAATATTTTGTTTGAGATTGTTCAGTAATAATGTCAGTTTTTTGAGAAAGCGATGTTTGAGAGTTTTAATGTGTGAGAATGTATGTGCGTGTGATGTCAAGGTGTGGTGGGGCCAAATAAAACATTGCATCCTTGATGGAAAATAAAGTTACATTCCATTCATTAGCATTACGATATGTAAGACTTATTTGATGGTGTGTACCAAATGAGGTCTGACATAACATACTAGCAATGTCACCAATGCATACATTATTCATTAGGCTAGCACAGCATCACTGAATATTTGTGGTTTAAATCAAACACCTTTCATCAAATATGCAGGGACTGTTCAAACAACATGTATTCACCTAGTCTCAATTACAGCATCTTACTTAGAGACAGCCAGGCTAGTAACTATCAAGAGTGAAAAAGGTGTTGTAAAATATTGTTCAAATAAAACAGAAACATTTAATCCTGACTTCATCTTTATTAAGACTGCACATCAAAACATTTCAAATCCAATGACTGAGAAAAAATATACTGTACATATTTACGTAATATAATACTAAGAATTGCCCAATTCAAACTTAAGGTGTGCTAAAGTGGTGCCATTTATTTACCTTTAAAACATCAGACCATTAATTTTCTTAGCCATCTCAATGAGCACTGATTTTCTATACAACACAATTGGGCAATGTTATATATATTAAATTATATGAACACATAGTGGCCTCAGTAATTTAACAGGGCAGTAAGCACATTTTCTGGTTAGTTCGGCCATAATATGTGCAAGCATAAGAGTTGTCCATGTCTAGACTTTATCCTAAACTTTGCATTTGCCTTTGGAGTCTCCTATTAGTATGTCAACATGAGGACCAAAGAAATGTCAATAAAGTTTAAGAAAATCTTTACAAGACTGAAAACCAGCAACATTGTCAATACCTCAGGCTTGCCAAAGAGTTTAGAAAGTTGTCAAAAGGGGGAAGCCTGAAAAGAAATTAAAAAACTGCTTACACACTATAATTATGAAGAAAACAAACACACAGCCTCTTTCTGATTGTTTTTGATATTTCAGCAAACACCCAAATCCAGGGCACTAGGGCTTCAATGGGCAAGAAATACCCTAAAAGCCATAAAAGCAGAAGAAGCATTGTTTTCCCCTCCCACAGAAATCACACTGATTTGCACACAAAAATATGCTTGTATTTACTGTACCTTAGTTTTGAAAAGACAAGCATACCTTATATTTTCCTTCACATATTCACACCTTTTAAAGGCTATCAAGGTGGAGTTTTGTAACAGCATTTTGTTAACCCACTGTTGTAAAAGTTTCCTGATTATTTTTCTTGACCTGTTTATAAATCGGACGCATGCACTTTGCTGTTGAAACGGCTCTTTGATTTCAGTAGCATGTGTCTATTCTGCATCACCACTGGAATTGAGAAGCCACAGGTGAAGGAAAATCATGAGCAGGCTCTGTTCATGAAATAACAACCTGTGACAAAGAAAATAAATGACAACTCATTCAAAACATGCACAACACAGGAGAGAACTATACATTCACTGATTTACTAGAGCAAACAACCAACACAGATAAGGGACAAATATGGGGGAGGAACCAGGGGGAACCCAGAACAGAGACAGTTAAATACATGCCTTTCCCCTTCCTTTAAAATCAAACACATTCATGTTTTAAACAATAATTATCTGTTAAAGTATGCCTGTTCTGGACTGATTTTAGAATAACAATTAATGTTTTAAAATGAAAGCAGTGGTTTTTACTCAATGAGAGTATCATTTATATATTGCTCAAACTTTTTTCAAATTGCAAATGTAAGACAACATCACCAATCAATAGGAATGTCATAATTGGTCCCGTATAAAATAGCCCTGTTTGCCTTCTAGGAGTGTTTACTAGCCTGTGTTTGACTGAGAGTCTTCATTACTCCTGGCCAAACTGGATGAGGACAGGGAAGTGGCTCCATAATGCTGGTTCATAATGTTGCATTAACTATATTGCTTAGCCTACAAAATAGGATTCTGGATGACTGAGGCTTAAACATACAAGCTACAGACTAAGATATTGAAAAATGAAATAGAAAAACAAACAACCCTCCCAAAAAATAGAAGTACTTCACAGTGTTATCAACTAAGGCCAATCAGGAGCCTGGCTGTTGGATCCTACAATTAAATGACTTAATCTCATTTGCGCACACACACAAAACAATCCAACCTCTCGCACACGCACACACAGTCTCACGCGCACGCACACACAGTCTCTCGCGCACGCACACACACAGTCTCTCGCGCACGCACACACACACACAGTCTCTCGCACACACACAGCTTGTCACCCACAGGCTGAGGCGTGTCACTGTGGTTTCCTCAGCAGGCTAGAGAGAAAGCTGGAGCCCAGGCCCCCAGCCTGGCCCTCCCCCTGTCCCCCAGCACCCCCGAGGGGATCCATCTGGTTCAGCTCCGACTGGTCCAGCATCTCAAAGTCCTCCCCGTCCAAGTCCGTGTCCAGCTCTGAGCTGGACTGCTTGGCGTATCCCCGTCGGGCCGCTGCCCCTCCTCTGTGGGGCCTCTCCCTGCGGGCCGTGGGCGGATGTGGCTGCATGGCTCCGGCAATCGCCGCCTGAATCATGTTGCTGGCGATGATCCCGGCCAGCTCGCCTCTCAGGAAGTCGGAGGCAGGGGGGAGGCCGCTGAGGGAGAGCTCCTCGTCCAGGTCGTCCTGATCCGAGTCCAGGTGGGAGTCCACGTCCAGCAGCTGGGATGTGGAGCGGGCAGCGGAACGCTCTGACCGAGGACCCAGGCTCGGCAGGCCGATGCACGAGTCGTCGTCGTCGTCCATCAGGGTGGCGTCCGGGTTGATGGAGGGGAAGTCGTTGAGGTCCTGGGCGAACGACTCCTCATTGTCACTGTGCCTGTCGAGATCTGAGGGCCATCAACAGACACACAGAGCACTGCCATGAGATACAGAGCACACCGGAGAGAGACACGGGGCCCAGCGGCGCGAGGCCCTTACCTTCGGAGCCCTCTGTGAGAGGAGTGTGGCCCCGCGACAGGTTGAAGGTCCCGTTGTCCGTGTATGACACCTCAGCGTCGGAGTGCTCCGAGTCCGTCAGACCCAGTTCCCTGGCCATAACGGCATCGTCAAACTGAAATGGAACAAACTCATGACGTTAGCACCACAATTTTACATCGTTTTGACAGTGCGTGCGCTCGGTTTATGACCACAACCGCAGCACATTCATCGGCTGGTCCGGTCGGGATGGCCCGGTGGTTTGTTGCGTCTTGAACTGCTCACCGTTGGGCAGAACGCAGCCAGCTCCTCCTCACTGTCACTGGCGTCAGCGGAGGCCGCACCCTGGACAGGCTTCCGGAGGACTGGAGAGCAAACAGAGCAGGCTTACCCTCTATACCCAGTGCCCTTGGTGAGGGAGCAGAGGCTGGTTGAGGTGCGTCCACGTTAAGTGGTCTGTATTCAACGGTTGCACAGCCGCAGACTGTACTCACACTGGTTGTCGATGGGCTTTGACATCATGTACCCGCGGACACTGAAGTCCAGCCACTGCAGGGCCGGCTCCAGCCTCGCACACACATGCTGGCACACCCGGTGGTACGCTGCCAGGGGACCCAGCAGAACAGCCAGAACTAGAACCGGAGACAATGGAGCAATGTAAGAGGAAACATAACCGTGCATAACAGTGATAGAGATGATTGCGCCAGAGTAAAGGACCATGGTGGCCGTGCGATTAGGCTCTGGTGTACCCTTGGCCCAAGCCTATGAGCTACGTGTCTGCCCAGTCACACCCTTGGGTTGGTGCCCAACTAATCTCTTCATTCGATAGATGAGGGCAGGAACAAGCTGCAGTGGATTGATAGGAACAGTGCCTTTGGAAAGTATTTGGATCCCTTTTGATCGATTGATTTTGGTTGTTATAGACTCAATTCACAATTGATTACATACATTTTCACCACCATTACACACAATAGCCCATAATAACAAACTGAAAACCCGCTTCCAGAACTATGTTCTAGGTGTGCCATTGGCAGCATTGCACACATGGATTTGGGCAGTTCCTCACTTTTTTTTCGTTGGATGGGGAGCAATCTTTAAGCCTTCCCACATGTTGACTTGGGTTCAAGTCCAGGATTTGGCTTGGCCACTGAAGGACATATACAGACTTGTTACAAAGCCACTTGATGGAAAAATCTTTGAGCCAGTCTGAGGTCCTGTGCACTCTAAATGAGGTTTTCTTCAAGAACCAACCTGTATTTTGCTCCATTCATCCTTCCTAAATTCCTTTGGGCAACGTGTCCTTCGGGCAGCGGGTCAAATGCCTATTACTCAGGATTGGCTTCAGTCTACCCACTCTAACATTAAGGCCGGATTAGGAAAATGATGCAGAGATGGTTGTACTTCTGGCAGGTTCTCCCATCTCTGCCAAGAAGCTCTGAAACTACGTGGCCACTGGGTTCTTGTACACCTCCCTGGCAAAGACACATCTTTCTGGCCAGCTCTGGGGGAGTCTTGGGAGTTCCAAACGTATTCAATTTCACAACGACGGAGTCCACTGTGTTCCTTACTGGATTTTTTTGTAACCTTCCCCAGATCTATGCCTCAACAAAATGCAATAGGTCAATAAAATAACAACATGTAGAGAACGTTAAGGGGCCTGAATACTTTCCAATTACACTGTACATCAGTGGGCCCAGACAGGGCTTCCATGGCACTCAGATCAGTCACACTACATTGGTTAGCGGTGCGAGGATTAGCATGTCTGACCTCCTTCCTGTAGCTCCTTCCATTCCTCTTTCACTCCCTCACCCCAGCTTCCCTCTCTCAGCCCACTCAAGCGGTAATCACCTCACAGAGCTCTAGTGCTCAGGGCCCACAGATCTGGTTTCACCAACCAGGCATTCTAACAGTGACAGCCAGGATCTTTTCTCCTGCTAGTAGAACGCACTGAATGGGGAAACCATAAATGAGACCGGTGGCTGGTGTTGTTCCACTGTACTCACCAGCAGAGTAAGAGAGCACCAGTCCAGGAATATAGCGTCCAACCATGGCCAGACAGGTGAAGACAGTACAGGTCAGGAGGCAGAACTGGTGAGAACCAACAGACACAGACAGTCACCTTCCCACACAAGCGCTCCTTAATATTCGACAGGTCAAGACACCGACAAGTTGTGTGGTCACACACAGCAAGCCCTTTGGCCATCCCAACACATTGTCTCTCACAGGGTGGATGGGTTGGGGATAATAAAGATAATGCAAAGGCCTCACTTTGCCGGGGTTGTGTTGTTTGAAGTGCACCATGCTGGACGTAAAGGCCTTTCCAGAGACCCAGGCCTCAGCTATGTGGTGACACAGCTCCGGAACACTCAGCACCCCAGGCTGCACCAGGCCCCAGCTGCAGAACCCAGACCGCAATAACGTCAGTGACATCATCGCCACGTGACCAGCGGGGCCCCATAAGGAGAGTGATGCTTTCGTTAAAGACATACCTTTCATTTTCAGATTCGTCTGGTTTCTTAACTGTGCGAAGAGACAGAAAAGGCATATTTACCCACAGCATCACTACAGAGACCAAACATAGAGTGCCTACAGAACAAGCGTTTAAAGGAAACCAGGTATGCACATGCTGTTATTAATTATACAGGGTCCAATGAAAAGTAGGCAGGCTGTCAAGCACATTTAAGTGTGTCTCCACTTTTGCATAAAGCTGCATTCACTCCACGGTTGGCGTGACACTGGAGAATTAGGGACAGCATCTAAGAACCAAGCCAGGCATAATTAACCCCGTTGGTCAGAGGCATTAAGCTGGCACAGACCGCGATCTAAGGGGCATGAGGCATTGTGGGCACAGAGACACAAATGTCCCCCCCAAAAAATGAACAATGACCTCCTCACCTCTGATCTCAGGCCAGATCTTGTTCTTCCAGGCGTCACTGCAGATTACAGCAATCAGGCCTGAAGAGAGCAAGAAGAGCAGGCGCATCGAAGTCAGGGCAAAGAACCTAGAACAGAGAACAGAAAGAAGTGAATGTCTGACTTTGTGCTCTGGACTACAGATTTGGATGCTGCCTCCCAATCTGAGTGTCCAGTCCAAGCTCCTAGCATTTATTTACTGGCTACTGTTGCCCTATATTTTAACAGTTTACAAAAGTGATTTGAAATTATATCTTTCAACAAAAGGGGGCCATCAGACACACTAGCAGGTGGTAAAGTGTAAAGAACTTCCATTTGTTTGAGGTTTCCACAAGGAGTGCTGAGAATGTGTCAGTTCAGTCCCCATTACATTGTCTGTTTAGTGCCTTGACTACTGACAAAGATGACTGACTATCTACATGTGTTGGAAATGGATTTGGACATGTTAATAACAAAAGGAATAACAAAAATGGCAAGCCTACCCATTTGTTGTAAATAAGTATGAGTATTCACGACAGAGCCATCCATACAAACGACAGCACTAAAAATTGATAGCTTGATGGCAGCTTTTCCATGTGAACCCATTAGCAGCTGACGGCCAGCAAGCAGCCACATAACTCACTAATGTCTGATGGACACAATAATTCATAACATTGTACAGTAAAAGTAATTGAAAGTACTCACAAGGGGTCAGGTTTGTGTTTTATAATCTAACCAAACTACACTGCACTGCCTTGTTAGCCTCCATCTTGGTGTGTGTCGGGGGGCTCATATATTGAACTACACTGACTTTATAGGGTGATCTGCTAATTGTTACATCACTGTTGTTAAACTAATGCTCAAAAACGTTCAAGCCTAAATACTTTCATGAAAGACAATGTCAAACTAGTGTCCAAGTGTCTTCTAAGGCACATAGCTAATAGGCACACTGGTATTCAGCCATCAAATTTACATTAATTTGATGTTAGAGAAAACGATGTAATAGCATGTGTATTGGCTTTATGCAAGACACACACACACACAAGTTTGTACAGCAAACTTAATGGGGACCAGAGAATAGATATTGCATACTCCCTTGCCCTAATATTAACCCTAACCCTTACACTAATAAAGTATTTTATGCCTAAACTTTACTTAGGTGTAATGCCTAACCCTAAACTTCACCAACAATGCCTGGACCTTAAAGAAACCCCAATTCTAACTCTAAAATGAATTGTAAGTTTGACCCTAAACCTAAACCCTGAGCCTGAAATCGACTTTTGCCTCATGGGGACCGGCAAAAGGTCCCCATGAGACCAATTTCTTCTGGTTTTAGAAAGACCTAAAACACACACACACAAAAATATATTTTGTTTAAATTGTCTGCTAGAAACTTACCAGAACACAACGTTCACCATTGAGTACAGTAGCACACTCTGAAACGGCCTTTCCCACAACAGCAAGGATTGTAGGTAGGTCAACACCGGCTCGTAGGGGCTGAGTGATTCTTGAAGTAATGATTTGACAAGACGGACCTGACCGTCTCTTTCGCTGGAGCTTGGTCGACTTCGAAGGCCAAGACTTGACGCCTGATTTCCTGAAAACTGTCCCGCGGCATCTCCCATGCCTCCCGAGTGCGACATCTCTACAGTCAAACGTTGATTAAATAACCAACCCTGCAAACCACATCCGTATAATATCAATGACAATGGAGTTGTCTCAGGCAGTACTGTAGTAAGTGCCGTATCCCATTCCCAGCCCGACACAGATTATATCTGCATACGTATCTACCGAAGACGAAGATCGGTTGTTGTTGTACTTTTCGTCACTGTCTCAGAGCTAGCTGTCAAAGCCCCTATCGATCAATGTAGCTAGCTTGATAATATTACGCTGGTCTAAATAAATGTCGGTTGCATAAACTATTGTGTAGCTGGCTAGTTCGTTGTAAACTACCAACGTCGGTAGCTAACGTTAATTAGATTTGTTTCACCTGCTAGTCTAGAAGTACACATAACTGTATAACTAAATATGTATTTAGAAACTGTTATATAACAACGAAACTGCTAAAAAACTGATACGGGATAGCTAGCTATTCGTTGTAAACTACTATTGTAGCTATATTAGCTAACGACGTAACTGATTTTGCAGCGCTAACTATCTTTACCAACCATGTCTACAAAACATAGCAATTAATCGTTTATAAGATTGCTTACATCAGAAATGTTGACCACCTACTTTGACATTATTACAAAAAATATTCCGTGGCAATATGTCGTTGCTCCCGGTGAGCCGCTCGCTTATTTTGATTAAGGCCTACAGCACCGGGGAAGTGGCAAAGTGAAAGGATTAAAACCATAGATAAAACACCAATAGAGAGGCTGATGACATTAAGGAGCGATTTGTCAGCCATCTTTGAAATGATCTAAACCAGCTACAAAAGAAACATATAGTAGAAGTGGCATTTTAGGTTTTTACGGTTAAATGTCATTAATATTACATAAATAACCACTTTATTGCATAGCACAATACATGCCATGACTGTACTTTTCGAATTATTAACAAACACTTACATTTGAAATCGTTTTCAATCATTTATTAATTTAAGAATACTAATGGTTATGGTACGTACTGTACAAAGTTATAGAATAGTACTTTAAATACAGTGCAAAGTATATTGATCTCCTATGATAACAATTGACTGGTTTTACATTATAATGTGTATATTTTTAGATACAAAATATATAATTAAATTTTATAAATTACTATTCTAGTCACTAACTGGATTTGGTAGGCTAACGGTAGCATACAATTGGAGGGCTGAGAAGCGTAGTAGCTGGCCTACAAACACTGTCATTTGCTTATTATACACAGTAATAACGTTATTTGACATACCTTATGTGCAAACATGATTCATTATGTATTGTGGCAAGCTAGCCGGGCCGATCATTTAAAAAAAACAATTCTGATACCGTAACGTTCCTTTATACTTACCTAAGCAGCTATGCTAGCTTACTTGTTAGTTGATCAAAAACAACCACGCCAAAGAAAATTGTCTTCCACACTATTATTGATGCAATAAAAATGTTTCCTACCACCTTCATATCATGTCCTTTTTGAGGAGCAAGTTGCTGCTGAACAAAACACCACAATGTGTAGTGTAGTGTCTATACCTTTCCGAACTGGACCCAGGTAACATGGCGGATCTAGTTGGACGCCAAGATAGAATTGTAAGTCCCATCTATGCTTCATATCTATGACTCAATTTCTGCCCATAACAAATGCTGTCCGCGCGAGATATACACCAACAACCAGCAGACATATGTTTTGTTGTTGTAAGTTGAATAAACAAAGCATGTAACAGCAGGCTTATTTGATCGAATGCTAGTGTAGGTTACACATTTACTGACATAATTTGATGCACGTGACATGCTTCCAACTTTGAGGATTTTTTTTTAAATATCGGTGTGTAAAAGAAATGGGCTCCATAGCCTAGACGATCAGACAACTGTAGCCATGAAAAATGGTCTCAGAATATCAGTGAATACACTGAAATTGTATGAGTCATAATTCCCATAAAACTGCGCAAAACTGGAAAACCGTCTGTGTTCTTAAACCATTTTTTTCTTCGTTAGGGGATTTTTCGATCTGTGTTTTATTCTGGCTTACACTACAGTGGAACCTGTACCTACCCGTAGCTAGGTTTTGTACAGGGGGTGGACAAAATAACAGAAAACTCGAACAATATATTAATATCAAGGTTATAGTAAGGAGTAGGATCACCCATTGTCTTCAGAACAGCTCATACAAGTGTTTGCACCATAGGGTGCACCTGATCCCGTAAAGTGTCCTTATATTCGTAGGTGGGTATAAATCACGCAGAGCCAATCAGACCCAATCAATCCAGATGGCTGCCAATAACATTACTGATCCCCCAACATGTTTAATAGTTGGCAGCAGACACAGGGCTGAAGACATCCCTTGGCATTCTCCGAACATATTTCCTAAATCTGGATGGATTTAAGATTAAATATGACTCATCCGGCCATTATATTTTTTTGCCATTGCTCAGTTGCCTATCCTTTGTGGTTGAGGTATTGAACTAACTTTCATGTTAAGTGTCTGCAGCACTTGACTTAGGAAAAAATATGTGCCGGGCAAATCACACATAAGGCTTGTTCCATTAAAGTAACATGTCCCAAATTGCTCTCCTTCCTTAAAAGAGTAACCAGAAAGCTATTTGCCTAATTTTAGAAGTATCTGAACACTGTTAAGGACTAAGTCAAGCATTGTGTCTAACTCTGTCGGCCAAATTTGACTTACAACCACTGTGCCTCTTTGCTGATGTATTTGTTGACTCCCCTTGACTTGTTGAATAATTTCTGCAATTAATGTGCCTGCTATTCAGGTACTGACTTTATGGCATCTTTGGTATTCAACTCTCAGACATTTTATAATTTTCAGACCTATTTTATAGCTGCTAGATATGTACTGCTAATTGGCAATCAAGCTAACGTGACATCTGCACCTGCTTTTGTCATTGTGATTTAATTTCAAAGTAACAATTATTTATCCAACACCTGTACACAGGTTCATCACAAAAAATAAGAATATAGTGGAAAATTTCCTTTTTTTTGATAATTTAAATTAAAAAGTGACACCTATATTCTATACCGAAAAAATAACTGGTTACATTTTGTGTTTAATTTGAAAATCAAGGTCCCAGAGTCTGGAGGAAGAGTGGAGAGGCATAGAATCTAAGTTGCATGGAGTCCAGTGTGAAGCTTCAACAGTCACTGATGATTTGGGGTTTCATGTCATCTGCTGATGTTGGTCCACTGTGTTCTATCAAGTCCAGAATCAAAGCAGCCGTCTACGAGGAGATTTTAGAGCACTTCATGCTTCCATCTGCTGACAAGCTTTATGGAGATGCTGATTTCCTTTTCCAGCAGGACTTGGCACCTGCCCACAGTGCCAAAATGACTGGTAACTGGTTTGCTGCCCATGGTTTTACTGTGTTTGATTGGTCAGCCAACTCGCCTGACCTGAACCCATAGAGAATCTATGAGGTATTGTCAAGAGGAAAATGAGATACACCAGACCCAACAACACAGATGAGCCGCTATTTAAGTATACCGGGCTTCCGTAGCACCTCAGCAGTGCCACAGTCTGATTGGCTTCATGCCATGCTGCAGTGATGCATTAATTCATGCAAAAGGAGCCACAACTAAGTATTGAGTGCATAAATAAACATATTTAGGAAACCTTTGCATGTGTTTTGAGTTAATTTGCTGATTCAAGCTCTTGTCAGGTAAACATTTCTCTATTGTACCTTTTTCATTCTAATATTTTGAGATTCTGGATTTTTTATTTCCACGAGTTAAGCCGTAATTATCAAGATTGAAACCAAAAAAGCTTGAAATGTTTCATTTTATGTGTAATGAATCTAGAAATATGAAGGTATAACTTTTTTTATTTCATTTACGGAAAAAACTTACTTTTCCACGATGTACATTTTTTTAGATTCAACTGTGATTCAAGGTTTGGGATTTCGTGGCGATTTGAAATGTGGACACGATTGGTCGGAAGTTTTCTGTTCCTCCTATCTCGTTGTTTTTTTAGGATCTCTGTTTGAATGCGGTCGTAGCCTATCTCGTCGTTTTTTGGATCACTGTTTAAATTCGGTCGTAGCCGCATGCGCGTTGTTGCAAATGTCGTTGGCGGTTGTGACTCCATTTATTTATGCGGTATTTGTGTTGTTTCCAAGCGGGAACCAGTAGGCAGGTCGACGAGATCTGTTTGACAGGAGTCTCCAATTATATACTTCGCTGATAGGGGGTCTAATAGTACTAAAAGAGGAATATGCCCCGAGAAATTATAACTCTTCAACTTGGCCAATGTGGAAACCAAAGTACGGTGAAGTTTTTCCGTTGCTACATACAAAGGCTAGCTAGCTAGCTATCTAGCTAGCAAAAGTGGCTAGTTACAATAGCTCACATTAGACATATACTAACGTTACCCGGGTTACTATTAGTTAATTAGCGTGACCACTTTGTGGTGATGTGATTCGAGAGTCGAGTTAGGGTTTTGCATAAACCGCTTCACTTGAGTACAAAGACAACCAGAAATATTGCTAGTTACCAACAGTAGTAAGCGAGTCTATGGGCAATTCTATCTTAGCTAACTAGCAAACTAATGTTAGTTACCTACACTGTGCTTACCAGTTCATTTCCTAACCACCCAGCTACGCTTTCTTTACGCAGCTGTTTGATATGAAAGCCAGTATCTCTATGCATCACTATGAATAGCAATGTAAGCCAGTAATTAGCTAGGCTAGTAATAACGTTCAAAACTACTGAATACCGGTACGTTAGATATATAATTACAGTGTCATACATTATTTAGTGTATCTGCCTAAATGTACTAATATCTCCCCTGTCCATTGCAGTTGGTTTTGAGTTTTGGAAGCAGCTCTGTGCAGAGCATGGCATTAGTCCTGAGGGGATTGTGGAAGAGTTTGCAACAGAGGGCACTGACAGGAAGGATGTCTTCTTCTATCAGGTAAATAACGTCATTAGCTTGTTAAATCACTAGGTTCCACCTGATCTAGGCCCTTCTAGAATTCCAATGAAATGAATACTCATTACATGCACCCACAGTTTTTGTTAATCACTTCACAAGACAGACTGTTATATGTACATTAAGGATATGTTATTTACTTGTTGTCATTTTGGTATTTCATGTAGGATGTAATCTGATACAACATTTCCTCTGTGAAGTGTTTAATTTTGACACATCTTTGAAAGCTGCTGGTTGAATTGACTGGAAGTGTGTGAGTCATAATTTCCAAAACCTAGTGGCAAAACATGTGTGGCACTTTGCCTTTGTTATTCCACCATTAATTTATTCCCTAAGGGAATTGTTTGATCCACATTAAATAAGGTCTGTTTTGTTTAGGCTTACCATTGCTCTGCGTTTGGATAATTTTGTAAGTCTTGTCATGACAAGGGGATGTTTGTCAACATATTTGTATCAATTCACACTACCTAATATTGCTGGCTAAATCTAGGCGTCACCTCTACTCTCTTGACTGCAGATAATTACAGTGATCAAAATGCAGAGCCAGTGTAAGTCTTCGTGTTAAATACATTATTTGAAGTGGATCTAAAAATCCTCTATGAAAGAAACAAGTGAGGAAGCAGAGAGCAACACGTGTTTTGCCACTAGGTGTTATATGGATTCTAATACAGATTCACTCTATATTTCCGGTTTGTGTTAGCTAATTAACTGTGGAACTTACCACTGAGACCGAAAAGCTAGTTAAGTTGGAAACAACTTAGTGCTTATGTTGGACTGCTGTTCACATATTGTACATCACCTAGCAATACATCAGGAGAAGTACAGGCTGTGAGAGCATTACATTACTTAGACCAGAAGTTATGTTGCAACTCATTTGCATTGGAAATTTCTCCACTTGCTACTGTCCAAAGATGAACTGCGCTAACAACTAGTCAAATAGAATTGTAATAATCATATTATATTCAACATTCTGACTTGTAGAGATATTATCGTTGTTTCTTGGACAACTAGTTTCAGGCTGATAACCCGTGGAAACCATGGCAACAGTCTAATGTTGTGGATAAAACCAGGATATGGACCCATGGACAGATGAGAGCATCTTGTGTAGATCCTCAACTGCATACTCCTTGTGTCCTGTCCCCATGTCCTTCTCAAAGCCTATAACAATTAGGGTGTGCAGAGGAAAATTTGCGATCCACATAAACGGTGGTGATATTAAACAGTATAAATATTAGCGGACTGTAGACTAGACCTTCGGTTTTTGTCAAAATTGCAGACAAATGCGTTGTTCTTTCAACTCTTGTTGACATTGTTTCACCATCTGTTCCTTGTTTTTAAGAGCACCAAAAGCTTCGCTAACCACAAGCCTTGCGGTCTGTGTTGTCCAATCACGAAGTAGATGCAAGTCATATATTTGCTCTCAGATAATCTGACTTGTATCTGTGATTTCTCTATAAAGACTGCAATGCTGTGTAAAACTGGTAGATTGCTAGCTACACAGGCTTGAAATGTTTGACATTTTCCACCCTATATCAAGAAATAATTTTAAACAAATTGTTCAATGGACATATTCAGTGCTAGGAATGAATATGCAAATAAAATCACTGGCATGTCACTTCCTTGCAGCTTTAATTAGAGATGGTCAGAGAGGAAGTGATGTGTATCCGCCTTACAGGCAGTTGACTGGCTCACCCAAGGGAGGGACCTTGGATGAGCCAATCCCAATAGCTATGGATGTTGCAGCCAACCCTAAGTTTGCGAAAATAGAAAGTGATGTAACATACCGTCTGCACATTGTTTCTCCATAGGCTGCATTGTTTACATGTCTTAAGTATGTAACATAAAATATAACACAGCCTATGCAACCAGCATGATCTGTTTTGGTGATATTTTAAGGAAAAATAAGTCAGCTTTTAATGAGCTTTTTTATTACTGTACCTCCAGCCGAATATTGCTTTGTCTTTAAAACCACCAAAGTACACATGGTCTAATGACTAAAGGGGCACTGTGTAGAATCCTGCCTCTAAAGAATAACATAACTTGTTGCCTCGTCCTTCATCTTAACGAACACAATCTGTAATAGAATCAGAGTCTTGGGTGGTTCAGGTTGGGAAGGATAGTACTCTGACTGTATGAAGTCATTATAAGGAGATAACAGGTCATGCAATCTGAACGACCGAACAGCGAGAAAGTTTTAAGTGGGGAATGCCCCAAGCACTTCGATAAATTTTAACTGCAGATGTCTTATAGTCATTAATACTTGTGTTTACGCTAGTAATTCATGTTTGGAAATCAGTAGTTTAATCAAGTGCTTGTACTGTGAGACTGGGGGGTTGCAGCTGAAGTAGTAGGAGCCAACTTCATTTTTAAATATGTACAAGATTATTCTCCAATAATGCTAGGTTTTAGAGATGACATTCAACATTCAACCTGCCCGTGACCCACCCACCCTTTATCTAAACCATATTTTTCAGACCCTATTCCCAGCTGCTCTGTGGATTTAACTGCGGGAGCATTTTCTGGGTTTTTCTTTCTCCATCCTTGCCTTGACGCTACATTGTTATCTTCGTCTCACAACTTATTTTAACTGTTATTTGCTGTGCTACTTGCGCTGTTCCAGTGTTTTACATTCATATATTTAGTTTTTTACACTTTACAGTGCCTTGCAAAAGTATTCACCCCCCACCTTGGGATTTTTTGTGTTTTGTTGCCTCACAACCTGGAATTAACATGGATTGTTTGAGGATTTGCATCATTTAATCTACAGAACCTGCCCACAATGTTGAATTTTTTTTAATTTCTTGTGAAGCAAACAACAAATAGGACAAAATAACAGAAAAGGCATAACTATTCACCCCCATAAAGTCATTACTTTGTAGAGCCACCTTTTGCAGCAGTCACAGCTCTAAATCGCTTTGGATAAGTCTCTATGAGCTTGCCACATCTTACCACTGGGATTCTTGCCCATTCCTCCTTGCAAAACTGTTCCAGCTCCTTCAAGTTGGATGGTTTGTGCTTGTGAACAGCATTCTTTAAGTCTGACCACAGATTTTCTATTGGATTGAAGTCTGGGCTTTGACTAGGCCATTCCAACACATTTACATGTTTCCTCTTAAACCACTCAAGTGTTGCTTTAGCATTGTGTTTGGGGTCATTGTCCTGCTGGAAGGTGAACCTCCGTCCTAGCCTCAAATCACACACAGAGTGGTACAGGTTTTGCTCAAGAATATCCCTGTATTTAGCACCATCCATCTTTCCCCCAACTCTGACCAGTTTCCCAGTCCCGGCTGCTGAAAAAGTATGTTCTTTGGGTGATGTGATGGGTTTGCACCAGACATAGCGTTCTCTTTGATGGCCAAAAAGTTCCATTTTAGTCTCATCAGACCAGAGCACCTTCTTCCAAACATATTGGGAGTCTCCCACATGCCTTTTTGCAAACTCAAAACGTGCCATTTAGTTTTTTGCTGTAAGTAATGTCTTTCTTCTGGCCACTGCCATAAAGCCCAACTCTATGGAGCGTACGGCTTATTGTCATCCTATGTACAGATACTCCAATCTCTGCTGTGGAACTCTGCAGCTCCTCCAGGGTTACCTTTGGTCTCTGTGCCGCCTCTCTGTTTTGGTGGGCCGCCGTCTCTGGGGACGTTTACTGTTGTGCCATGTTTTTTCCATTTGGTTATGATAGATTTGATGGTTCTCCTGGTGATCATCAAATATTTGGATATTTCTTTTATAACATAACCCTGACTTGTACTTGTCAACAACATTGTCCCTTACTTGTTTGGAGAGTTCCTTGTTTTTCATGGCAGTGTTTGGTTAGTGTTGCCTCTTGCTTAGGTGTTGCAGCCTCTGTGGCCTTTCAAAAAAGGAGTGTATATGTTCTGAAAGCTCATGTGACACTTAGATTACACACATGTAGACATCATTCCACTAATTATGTGACTTCTGAAGGTAATTGGTTGCACCAGAGCTTTTTATGGGCTTCATAACAAAGGGGGTGAATACATATGCACATTCCAATTTTCTGTTTATTAAAAAAAAATATATATGTATATATATATTTCACTTCTCCAACTTAGATTATTGTGTTCTGATCCATCACATACAATTCAGATTAAAAAAACATTGAACTAAAGGCTGTAATGTAACAAAATAGGTAAAAAGCCAAGAGGGTTGAATACTTTTGCAAGGCACTGTATATTGCATAAATAATGTTTTTAGTGACAATACATACCCCAATCTGATTGTCTTTTCACCAGTCTGTGTTTGTCTCATGAACTCTTTTTAATCTGAAATGTCATTGTGCTCGAAGTGATCTGAAACGTCATAAACTGTTTATGCATATTAGATGGTGTTTAGGGGTTATCATGTTTTATTGAAATATTTTGGCATTTTTGGGTTGGGTAGAAAACTAGGATCCACGTTTTTTTAAATGTTTCTCATCTCCATGATGTCAGGACTTGTGAGGTCCTGTATGCAAGGTTGCCAGATTGTAATGACCGTAAACTGCAAATCCCCCGTGGACTCCACAAAATCAACCCACTCATGCTCATTGAAAGAAGCCCAATTAGGGAGGAAACATTCCTATCTGGCAGCACAGCCAATATGGAACTGTTTCCTCACATTTGCTGCAGTGTTTAGCTGGTATTTTATGTGTGAGTGCAAAATCATGTTTTACCATCCTGACACAGAGATTGTGTGCGTTTTGGGGAAGGTAGTCGTCTTTGAGTTTTGAATGCAGGAAAAACCCTGGAGTAGGTCTCTTGATTTAGTTGCTACAGGTTTATACACTCACTGCCACACAACCTGTGAGCTACAAGGTACAACACACACAATGTTTCCAGATTTACATCACTTTTAGAAATGACTGAATCATTGTTTGCCACTAGGTGGAGCAATTTGATAACTCCTACCAGACAGTGTCAAAGATCAGGCCAACAGACCAACACGAGTCTCCATTTCCTCCACAGGCTGATGATGAACACTACATCCCACGTGCCGTTCTGTTGGATCTGGAGCCCAGAGTGATCCATTCCATCCTTAACTCCCCCTATGCCAACCTGTACAACCCGGAGAACATCTACCTGTCCGAACACGGAGGAGGTGCAGGGAATAACTGGGCCAGCGGCTTCTCACAGGTCATTATTCCAACCTTGAAGTGAGACCTGATGTATTGGTTGTAGCCTGACTATAAGACTGCAGAACAACCTTGTTCTAACTATAGAACAGCGGTTTTCACCTTCAATTGTTTAGTGCATTCAGTAGAAGCTGGTCTATGTTTTGGGGTGGGGTGCATCTTTATTGTTCCAGCAGGTCATTGAATACATGTGAATGGCTATGGGGATGAAGAGACTGAAGCAATGCTTTGCTTTCCTTCGACAGGGAGAAAAAATCCACGAAGACATCTTTGATATCATTGACCGAGAGGCTGACGGGAGTGACAGTTTGGAGGCAGGTCCACAGTTGTCTCTGCATCTTATTGGTTGTTGTATAGTGTGCGTGCTTTTTTTGGGGGGTGAAGCTGACAAGTCAGCAGGCTGAATAAATGAATGTGAGCTGGAGTGTGGAAGCATTCCAACAATTTTCACTCACGCTGGCCTGGTTGTGTACCCTGCCTCATGTGAGGAGAACCTTTGGGGCAGAAGTGAAAAGGGGCGGGATTTGAACAGAATTAGACACTTCCTGATTGCCTCCATATGTGACGGACTGACGTGTAAAATGAATAGTTTCTTTTCTGTTGTTTTTCCCCCCCTCATTCCTGCAGTTGTGCCGCGGTGGAGCGCATGCTTTCATTGGCTGTAGAATGAGCTTAATAGAGAGTACATGTACAATGGGAGCCCACACATGTCCTGTTAAAAGTAGCACAGCTCCTGCCCAGCTCTGTTATTTCTAGGCTTTTTAAATACGTTTCTCAACTGCCAGCTGTAAGGTTGCCTCCCTTAAAACAACACATCCCCATGGAGGTCTGTCACTTTTATCACTCTTTCTCTTTATGACCCCACATTAGTGTGTGTGTGTGTGTGTGTGTGTGTGTGTGTTAAGGCTTGTTTGAGAGGGAGGTTGTGTGTGTGTGTGTGTGTGTGTGTGTGTGTGTGTGTGTGTGTGTGTGTGTGTGTGTGTGTGTGTGTGTGTGTGTGTGTGTGTGTGTGTGTGTGTGTGTGTGTGTGTGTGTGTGTGTGTGTGTGTGTGTGTGTGTGTGTGTGTGTGTGTGTGTGTGTGTGTGTGTGTGTGTGTGTGTGTGTGTGTGTGTGTGTGTG
>JACXGJ010005108.1:0-34160 GCA_016801105.1 Esox niger
GAGTCCTTCCCGCTAGACTGCCGGCGTTTCCTTGGCCCCGCGTTGGGCGCCGTCCTGGGCCTCTTCGCCCTGGTCACCCCCCTCGCCTTCCTGGCTCTGCCCCAGCTGCTGTGGCGTGATTCGCTGGAGCCGTGCGGCACGCCGTGCGAGGGCCTCTACGTCTCCCTGGCCTTCAAGCTCCTCGTCCTCCTCATCTCCACCTGGGCCCTGTTCCTGCGGCCGCCCCGTGCCACGCTGCCCCGCTTCTACGTCTTCCGCTGCCTGCTGCTGGCACTCGTCTTCCTGTTCGTGGCGTCCTACTGGCTGTTCTACGGCGTGCGCGTGCTGGAGCCCCGGGAGAGGGACTACCGGGGCATTGTGGGTTACGCGGCGTCGCTGGTGGACGCGCTGCTCTTCATCCAGTATCTGGCGTTTGTGCTGCTGGAGGTCAGGCACCTGCAGCCGGCCTTCTGCCTCAAGGTGATGCGCACTACGGACGGGGCCAGCCGCTTCTACAACGCGGGACACCTCAGGTGAGGGATGGAAGGAGCGGGGGCACGCGCTATGGAACGGCACGCTCTCGAAGTGTTATGAAACACGTTCGTCCAAGTGTGTCGTTTTTTTCCCCGTAGAGCTTGAATTTCACCTCACATGTTCTAGAGGGTTCTGGTAATTGTTTAAACCAGTGGTGGGATTTCCGGCACCTAGTGTGTTTTGGTTTCGCTAGGCTTTGCTTCTCATTTGCATCTTTTGCAGAGATCTAACCACATTCTTGTCTGCCCACAGTAAGGATTGGAATCAAAACCCACATGACCCACATGTGACTCAAAAGTGACCCACATTCATCCTCTGGTTTTGCCTACTGCATACGTGTCACTAGTGTGTTTTTAATGTTCAAGTTGAACCAGGCTAATTGCATTGCTCTCATCTGTCCTATACAATGGGAGAGGCTGATCCTATAGTATTCCATTTTGTGCCAATAGATATCTGGTGTCCACCTTGATGAGTTTAGAGGAGTAGTAAGTCTGCAGAGCCCAGCGTGCTGCTATGACCCACATCAGCATAGTTGCAGTTCCGCCTTGGTCCAGTGGAGAGTCCCAGAGACGTACCATTTATGATAATAATGTTTTTAAATAACACAGTTCCTCAGACAGTATTTAGTCATAGTGTGATGAGTTTGACATGCATTATGCATCATGTGAAGGAAAACTCATCACCGTGTGTCTTTTTAAGTGCTAATCAACAAAATATTAAAAAATATCCCTTGAAGACACTTTTCTGCCACTGGCACAATTATGCTCTAACTGATCATTATGAAAGTAATGGTGATCAGAATCACAGTTATTTGGACATTTACACAAACTTAAAAAGTAATTTGGTGATTTGGTGCTCATTGGTAATAAATGAAAACGGATTGAAACTCAATACAATAAAAACGACTGTAGCGGTTTTGGTGGTGGTGATTGATAAGGCAATATTCCTTCAATGAATAGGTTTTCTTTCCCTGTCTCTGATTCAACAGTATCCAAAGGGCAGCTGTATGGGTCTTGGACCAGTACTACAGTGATTTCCCAGTTTACAACCTTGCTCTGCTCAACCTGCCCAAGTCCATCCTCTCTAAGAAGGTCTCTGGCTTCAAAGTCTACACTCTGGGAGAAGGTTAGCCTTGGTTCAATACTATCCTCTCATCCCCACAGTCACTTATCTCACCTTCAATCTTTTCTGAAAACCCATTTGTGTCTCATATAATGTCTTAGCTTTAGAAAACATATAGATGTTATATGTTGATGTCTTAACTGTAATTTCTATGTTGATTGTTTTTTTACTGTAACTATGAACATCGGTTAATTGTTCTTTACCGTACTATCAAGAAAACAACACCAATAACTCTACTGGTCAGTCCAGAGCGATGATCGCCGCAGCGGCTCGCAGGCGAGACAATTCGCACAACGAGTATTATTATGAGGAGGCCGAGATGGACCGCAGGGTTCGCAAGCGCAAAGCCAGGTGAGGAGGCATCGGACCGGGTGGATCAGCGACGACGATCAACTGCTTTTGTGGATAGTTTTGTGTTTTATTTATGTGGTGAATGAAATGATCATTGCAAGGCAATAGGGGCAAATGTTAAACCCTTAGTTAAAGAAGTTTAGCATTAATATATTTTCTGGCAGTTTGGGTTACACTTTCAGTTGTACACACCATCTTGCCTGAAACTTGCTTGATTGCATTCAGAATTGTCATTTGTACTTGCATTTGCCTCAACTATTAATTCCCAACTTGCAGATACATATACTAAATACTTGTACATTTGTAAATTTTCCGCCCTCCCATATTGGCTTTATAACTGTCATTTTGCACTGTATTTGCCTTCATTGTACATCTACACATTTTACTTGTAACATACACTTCACTTAAAACTTCACCTCTGGAAAGATGCTAAGTACATTTCATTGTACTGTACTTGTCCTGTTCAACAACAATGAAGTTGAATCTAATAAAAAACAACGACTGCCCTTCCTCCTCCCAGGCTGGTGGTGGCGGTTGAGGAGGCCTTTACACACATCAAGCGTCTCCAGGACGACGAGCCCGCCGCGTCTTCCCCCAAGCACCCGCGTGAGGTGATGGACCCCCGGGAGGCGGCGCAGGCCATCTTCGCCCCCATGGCCCGGGCCATGCAGAAGTACCTGAGGACCACGCGCCAGCAGCCCTACCACAGCATGGAGAGCATCCTCACACACCTGCAGTTCTGCATCACCCACAACATGACTCCCAAGGTCAGCCACCTCCCCTCGATAACTGGACCCTTTACATGTCCGATACACCCTTACATTACTCCTCAGACAGGAGATAAATCTTGGACCCCTGACATTTGTTGTGACCACAACAACCAGAAATATTAGCCAGTCCAACCGTTGATGACTGTAAATGAAATGTCAATTGGTCCATAGAAGTCTCCTGACTGTAGGGAAGCTAAAATTAGCATTGTTCGCTCGAAGATGAATACCAGGACTAAACTTGACATTAGGTGAAAGAAGGGCAAACGTTTACACAAAGAGAGACTAGATTTGATTCTATTGCAACAGTGGTCTCCACTCATCTTAACCCAATTTCATTTTGACTTAATGTATCGCTTTGATGGTTTTCTCTGTGTCTCCCAGGCCTTTCTGGAGCGCTACCTTTCCCCAGGCCCGACTCTGCAGTACCAGCGGGAGAACAGCCGAGGGCGCCAGTGGACTCTGGTGAGCGAGGAGCCGGTGACCTCTGCTTTGCGGCAGGGTCTGGTGTTCTCCCTACGTCGTCTCGACTTCTCCCTGGTTGTCACGGTGACACCCCTGCCCTTCCTTCACCTGGGAGAGGAGTTTATCGACCCTAAGAGCCACAAGTTTGTCATGAGACTGCAGTCGGAGACCTCTGTGTAGAGAGGAAGAGAGCTGTGGGGCAAAAGGAAAAAATATGAAAGATGAAGCGAGAGAGAGAGAGACTATGTTTCAATTTTGTTCTAAGCCCAACTCTCTGTAAATACCTCTGTGTGAAGGAGGCAGAGAAGACCAGGAGAAGCAAGAGAGGAGTGGTTGAGAGACAGTTATGAATTAAAGACCTTGTTCCGGATTTGCTCAGTCTTACTCTGTGTCACTCTGCCTTACTGTTTTTGGCTGGCCAATCAGACAATCCGTCTGCTGATCATTCCCACAATGCATCAGCTTCACACAAACGTGTGGTTGTAAACACCATGCAGCATGATACTGTTACAAAGGCTATGCAGCATATTAGGGAGTTTTTACACCTACAAACATTTCATTTCATTTCATGCGTTTTTTTATCTCTGTTTATAACCACGCAATAACAACTTCATAGATTTGGGTTTGAAAGTTTCAGTGTACTTTCTTCGTTTTCGCTTCTGTCTCTCAGTTCGAAGTGTGAATCATAAATGGCACCCTGTTCCCTATGTAGTGCACAGTCACCCTGTTCCTTAAGTAGGAAGACATTTGACAACTTGCTTTAGAGCATCACTGTTTAAACAGCCATGTCTCAGTTATTTTAAACAATGCGGTGTCTGTGTGACAGATGTCCCCAACGGCTGTACAAACCTCAGTGGCTTTCTTGCTCTGTTAACTGTGTGTGAGGTTCTGTGTTTGTGCGTTACTCTGTTACAGAGTCATTGGGACCTGTATGTTTCTTTGTATCTTTATACCTTTGAAAAAGCCAATTGGAGTGGACCTTTTGTTAACAAATAGGCAAATGGACTGTTAAGAAACGCAACAAAAAGATAAATGTGAATAAAATGAATTATGGACATGTATGAAGTAAATAAAACGAGGAGTGTGTTCCTCTGTAGACAGCTGATGAATGTTAAAACACTGACCAGCTGACTTTCATCAGATGTTTCAGAAATGTATTCAAATTGATATGTTGGGGGTTTTGATATGTATTCCAGTGTTTGAGGAAGAAGGTATAAACCAAACAAACCTGATTGGACCACTCATGTAATGGTCGTTCCCGGGATCTACCCCGTTCCAGATGACATGTCCTTTATTCGAAAGTGTGCACTGGTTTACTACTGATATAAGTAAACATATGCATTTAGTTTCCAGACACCTTTTTAAATTACTTATCAAGTAAGGGGATCTTGGCATTTAGACGGGGAAACTGAGAACTCAGTCATAAACACTTTTTTTTATTTTGAGAATGTTTCCTAAACTCACTCAGTTGATTTCTCGGATGTGTCATTTTTTTCACTGAAGTCTAGCACAGCAAAAGTAGTCACTATGCTTTGTGTGCTGTATTAAAGCCCAACAGGTGAAATGCAAGGGCACAGCGGAAACCGACGTGCCCCACATTCACATCCAATAGAATTGTAATAGACATCGCAAAGGGGGGTTGCCTCATCCAGGCTTTTCAGAGATTGGCTGGTTACTCAATCAACCACAGTCATGTGCAACACATGACCACTTTTCTGTTCTGAACATGTGACCATGCTGAAAAATAAATGTACCCTTTTCCGCCCATATTTTATAAGCAAAACACTTAAGGGTTCTTTGATTCAATGTTAAGAGATGAATATCAGTGTCATTCGTTGGTCCAGCACAAAAACGCATTTTGTGCTTTCTAGCAGCTCACTGCTACCGTAGTCTGTTGTATATGAATGTTTTTGTATCTACTGTTAATGTATACTGCATGTTTAAAAGACAATAGGCTGATATGTTTTGTTATTATTACATAGGTAGTTTTCACATGCAAAGTGTTTATAACACCTGTATTTCTTAAAGATATTCTTTAATTTTTTTTACGTCTTATGTGAAGCTAAGATGCTAACCTTTTTTAAAAAGAGCAACATGTTGTAAATACATGTTTAGAGGATAATTTTAGTACTAAATTGTTACAGCCTTTTTAATAAATAATCTCTGTTGAGATGATGCTATGTGGCTTTGTTTACCCAAGCACCCAAACTTTCTTTCTCTCTTCCTCTCCCTTAATCTTCATGTTATCAATGAGGGCAGCGTTATCATGCAGGTACAGGTGCCAGTAAGTTTCATGTTGTCTCCGCCACAAAGTGCTTGTATCTGTACCGAGCCTAAAACCCCAAAGAGCAAGCAACAATAAGAAGTTAATGCAAAGGGGCTAAGAAAAACACCCTAGTAGAGTGGGAACCTGGGATAAAACCTAGAGAAAAGCTAAACTCTGACGGGTGCCTAGATCAACATTGGGTCAATAAATACAGGAGGTCTGTGACAAGAGTCTCAAAGCACCCTGAAAATGGGCTGAGTAGAGCTAATGTGAGTTCATTCGATCATATTGCCACAGACTTCATGTGATCATTAAGCCCTCAGTGCTGTTTGTTTGGAAATTCCTGGTCCCAGAAGGAGACCTGTGTCTTGTGACCATAGTATCCATGTAGGTAGGCACAGCTGGATCCATTCAGAGAGTTAAACCAAGTCCATATAGTGCTTTTTACATTAACAGTAAAACCTATAAATCAACCCTGAAAAGCAGTTAACAACAAGCAGCACACAGGACCCCAGACAGGAAACAGGAAGTTGTGACAAACCAATACCATGCTGATAACATGCTTTCGTTCCACAGAAGGTGGTCGACTAGTGGGATAGATGATGGGTGAGACAGTTGTGAAGCTGATGCAGGCTGCAATACATGCATGAAGTAGCAGACAGACAGGAAGAAGCATGTGGTGGGATACGTTCATTGGTTCCCTAAGGTGGGGTCTGTCCAAATCGACATCTTAATAAACATCTTCAAAAGGAATATCTTGCTAAATTGCTTTGAAAATGCAAACAGTAATGTTCACTTTTTCAACTATATTTTCCAATCTGCATCCAAACAAGCATGCCTTTCACTTGACAAAATGTAACTTTCCAGACTTTGTTTTCACCTTTGTGTTAGCGTTCATGTCTGTGTTTGTGATGGTATATGGTGTGTTGGTTGTGCATCTAAATGCCTGTCATATATTGCAACGTCACGATTTGCTATGCTAATTGACTCCTACCCAAAAAGATTGTGCTTTAATAAAATCAAAAGGTGCTTCGGTAAATAATAAGTTTAAGGGTGTGCACACTTATGCAAGCAGGTTATTGTAAGGTTTTTATTAAAATTTTCCTCAAATTTTTTAGCTTGTTTTTCAATTGAATATAGGTCACATTAAAGGGGGAAAAAGTTCTGACATGATTTATCTTCATCTAATTATTTACATCACAAACACCTGGCATTTTAACAGGGGTGTGTAGAATTTTCCATCCACTATATTTTCACCTTAATGGAAAAAAGTATTTGATTCCCTGCAGATTTTATACGTTTGCCCACTGCCAAAGAAATTATAAGTTTATTGATTTGAAAAGCGAGTGACACAATGACAACAAATAAATCCCAAACAATGCATGTAAAAAATGTTCAGAATTTATTAGCATTTTAATGAGTGAAGTAAGTATTCGACCTTTCTCAAAACATGACTTAGTACTTGGTGGCAAAACCCTTCTTGGCAATCAGAGGTCAGATGTTTCTTGTAGTTGGCCACCAGGTTTGCACACATCTCAGGAGACTGGATAGGCCACTCCAGAACCTTTATATGCTTCTTCTTGAAGCATATATGCTTCTTCTTCTTCAACCACTCCTTTGTTGCCTTGGCCGTGTGTTTTGGGTCATTGTCATGCTGGAATACCCATCCAAGACCCATGTTCAATGCCCTGGATGAGGGAACGAGGTTCTCACCCAAGATTTGACGGTACATGGCCCCGTCTATCATCAATTTGATGCAGTGAAGTTGTCCTGTCCCCTAAGAAGAAAAAAACACATCAAAAGCATAATGTTTCCATCTCCATCTTGAATTCTGAGTATGGTCTCATGTGACCTGTTACGTCCTCTGTGTTGTTTTCTGTCCTTGTCTTTCATTTGTTTCTATAAAGAACCCAGTTTAGTGTGTGTGAAGTTAGCTTAGCATAGCATATTGTTGTGTTTGGTGTGTGTGAGAGTGAGTGAGACAGAACTACAGACAGACATAGATTACAGGGATTAGATTTAGGGTTAGATTAGGTTAGTTTAGAATGTGTGGAAGAGTGGCTTGTGCTTGTGTGTTGTTTTCCCTCATCTTAGTCCTCTGTGGAGTAGGGCTAGGAAGACACCCTGGGGTTTACATACGCCCATAGATAACCCACTGTTATATACACTAGGTTAGAAGCCAGTGGCTGTCGCCCAGTGTTATTGTAGCAGTGAGGTCAGAGTTCTGCTAGGGAAGTTTTGGTTAGGCAGGTATAGAGGTGTAGGTAAGTACAGGGTCCTTTGTATTTGTTTTCTTTGATTTGACAGACCGCTGGCATTGCCCTACTCCTGTCTGTGTTACCTGCCCTCTTTCCCTATTGTTTTGTTACATTGTATGGTTTACGATTTACTTTAATTAAATACCCAAAACATTGGGCTAGCCCATCAGCCTAGTTGTCTGACTCCCTTCCTTGCACCCTCTACCCCACGTGTTGCTGCTACCACTGGGAGTGTACGAGCAGTGGGGTGTTGCGTGCGCCTCACTAGGAAGGCGTTTGTAAAAGACCATAACACTTTCATCCTGTTCTCTGAAAAATCAGTCATGAAGGATAAGGAGAGAGGAATTGTCTGTGGCAACCACCGGCAAAACCATTCACTTTTGGAGGTTGTCTTGCTGTTGCCTCTCCAGTGCACCTGTGGACACTGATTCACAGTCTCTTATGCTTCCTAACTGGTTTAGGTGACTTGGTGATATACTGGGATGACAGTGTATTTACAATTTTTTAGCAGTGTACCCCTATTTTTCATATTCCCCATCCTATTCTCTTCAAAATTGCTGCTAGTTTACATTTTTATGTACACTATTGCTATATTTTTGCTTTGTATATTTCTTTATTCTTACTATGTAGACGGGGTGTTGCATTGTCACAATAATTTTATTGTTCAGAATGACGCTCTGTTACTCAAAGCATTTGAAATATAAACTTTGAACTGGAACTTCTCATGATACATATGATTCTGTCAAAATACTTATGTCAGCTCCTGATTAGGGTGCCTCAAGGCATCTCTATGTGCCTGGAGTCAGGGCCTGACTGCAGAGGTGTCTCTTGGCACCTCTATGTTCCTTGCTTATTTAATCATCCCCAATCAGAGCCGGCTGTGCCCTCTTGCCTCTGATAGGGGATCCTATTTAAGTTGCCTTGCGTGGCCATTAGTTGTTTTGAGTTTGCTTTATGTTGTTCTGCGCTTCAGTTCATGATATATGCTGACTAGTTGAGTATAAAGAGCGTCAGCAATTATGTGTTTGATTACAGGCTCAAATAATTTCTTCTGAAACTCGTAAGTCTATTCTTGCTCTGAGAAATTATGGCAACTACATGCAAGAAATTGAAAATATTTTTCAACATTGCGCTGTTCCTTGAAGGGTTTAACACACAAACTGACTCTAACCAGAATGGAAAGAGGAGAGTGAGCCTCTGGAGAACGACTGAGCAAGAGGATAGCCTTATAGGTCCTCAAGTGCCACCTGCATTAAATAGTACCTGCAAAACACCAGTCTCAACATCAACAATGAAGAGGTGATTCTCTGGGACGCTGGCTTCTAGGCAGAGTTGCAAACAAAAAGCCATACCTCAGACTGGCCAATGAAATGAAAAAATTGATGGGCAAAAGAACACAAGCACTGGACAGAGGAACCTCGTGAAAAATAGGCCAGCATCCTGGAGACACCTCTTTACTGTTGACATTGAGAGTGGTGTAAAAACATGTCATTGGCACACAGTAGTGATGGTTGCTGTAAATAGGCCTCTCTACGCCCATGTACACAATCCATTAAAAAAATCAGTCGTTTCCAGCTACAAATGGACAAAAAGATACAATTTTCTTTCAAAAACAAGGAAATATCAAATTGACCCCAAACGGTAGTATCTTGTAATGCTATTGTGATGATTATTTTGGCAATTTCTTAACTAATGTACATTGGAGACATCTTTGCTTATCTATTACCTAGTATGTAACTCTGGTCTGTGGTTGTGACACACATGTCTATATAATATCAAATTTCAATCAATCAAAAGTATTTTATAAAGCCCTTTTTACATCAGCAGTTGTCGCAAAGTGCTTTCACAAAACACCCGACCTTAAACCCCAAGGAGCAAACAACAGTAGTGTTGAACTTCAGTGGCTAGGAAAAATTCCCAAAATTTAGGAAGAAACCTAGAGAGGAACCAGGCTCCGAGGGGTGACCAGTCCTCTTCTGGCTGTGCCGTTTGAACATATTAAGAGTCCAAGTTTTAATAGTTCAATGCATGTGGGCTAATCCCAGCATCCAATCAAACCCAGCCTAGATGAGGGGCATAACCAGATGGTCAGGGACAGGGACAGACATTGGGAAATCGGGAAGAGAGGGGGGTCAGGACAGTGGCAGCTGTGATCTTGATCAGCAACACAACCAGGAGGACTTTGGACAGGGACCAGGACGAGTCATGCCTGGTACTCCGCATGTGCGGTTTAGGACCGCGTGTCCTCCTAAGTTGAAGAAAACAGAAAACAGGGAAAATTTAGAAAATGCATTCACTAGATCTACAGGGGTTTATAATGGAGAAGGAGAACTGACCCTACTCCCCGAGAACAATAATATAGCAGCGTAAGATGTTGGGGCTGAGACAGGAGGGTCCAGTGACACTGTGGCCACATCCGGAGGAGGCCCCGGACAGGGCCCAACAGGCAGAAAACAGTCCACCCACTTTGCCAAGCATCAACCAGAGGGACACCCACCAACCGCAATCATCCTGAGATGAGTGCCGAGTATTGCCAGCAGAGCACACCTCAATGCACCAGTGTGCAACAGAGGGACAACTACAAGCCAGTGACTCCGGCCCCAAATGGCATTGGAGGGAGGGCATCCCAGTGGCGATGAGAGCCCACCTGGCAAGACAGCAAGGGTGGACAGTATCTGGCCTTTCTGGTCACCTTCACGGCCCTGGGCCAGACTACACTTAATCATAGACCAGGCTGAAGAGATGACTCTTTAATAGACGCTTGAAGGTTTCCACTGAGTCTGCATTTCAAATCATTCCAAAGTAGTGGAGCTCTATGAGAGAAAGCCCTGCCTCCGGCTGTTTTTTTTGAGATTTTAGGTACAATTAAAAGGCCTGCATCTGGTGATCTAAGGTTACGTGCAGGTGTGTATGCCTGGATCATTTCAGCGAGATAAGTAGGAGCAAGTCCATGAATTGATTTATAGGTTAACAATAAAACCTTAGCCCTAACCCTAACAGGCAGCCAGTGTAAAGAGGCTAGTACTGGAGTAATGTGTTCGAATTTTTTTTTGCTCTAATTAGAATTCTAGCAGCAGTGTGAAGCACTAATTGAAGTTTATTTATTGATTTATCAGGGTAACCGGAAAAAAGAGCATTGCAGTAATCTAGTCTTGATGTAACAAAAGCATGGATTAGCTTTTTCGCATCAGTTTTTGATAGAAAGTTTCTGAGTTTTGCAATGTTTCGAAGATGAAAATAAGCAACTCTTGAGATATATTTTATATGTTCATCAAAGGAGAGGTCAGGGTCAAGGGTAACGCCGAGATTTCTTACAGTTTTTTGGGATACGACCATGCAGCCATCGAGGTTCACAGTGAGATCTGCCAGTAAAAGTCTTTTTGTTTTTCTTGAGTTTAAAAGCAAGAAGTTCTCTGTCATCCACTTCCTAATATCTGAAACACATGCTTCCAGAGTAGCTAATTTTGGGGTTTCTCCATGCTTCATCGAATTATATAGCTGTGTGTCATCAGCATAGCAGTGAAAATTGACATTGTGATATCGGATAACATCTCCAAGAGGCAGCATATATAGCGAAAATAATAAAGGGCCCAGGACCGAGCCTTGAGGAACAGCGAAACACACATAATACAGAGATCATTAGATATTCTGAATAGGGGAATTTGTCTGTCACGTCCTGGATTTGCCCCTAGCCATCTTTGCGCTGGCTGGGGCCATAGTCAGGACATGGCCAGAAGAGGTGCCTCTAGGCACCTCTATGTGCTTTGGTCTCCCCAATTGGAGGCAGGTGTTCGTTATTGCCTCCAATTGGGGAACCTATTTATGTTGAATGTTTGCCCACAGTAGTGTGGTTTATTTTGGTTGTCAGCCGAAGGCGCTACTACCAAGTCATATTGTCTGCTTTAAGTTTGTTTCTTTTCACTATTAAACATGAATACTCAAGACCGTTTTGCATCTGCCTTTCTGTCCTTACAGCAGAACTGTGACATTGTCCTTTGTTCCTTAGGTAATGTAGGAGAGGGGAAACTGGTATTTGCCCAGGGGGCGTCATTGACTGGTATCGGCAGATTATTGGGTTACTCATTGATATGCACATCTGTATAACTCTCTAGGGCATCTATTGCCTGTCCGGATGCTGTAAGCCCTAACAGAGGTTACCCATGTGGAGAAAGACAGCCTGCCCTTTGTGTGAAGCCTAGGTTGTAATAGAACAAAGGGAATGTATTCCATTGAGTTAGCACATATGTGCAGCATTATACCACACCCCTTTAACTGTTATAAATACTGACCGTTGTTGAATTTTACTGTAGAGGCTCCTCAAATGATTATTCTGTAAGCATTTGACGTGTCTCTCTATTTGCAAATAAACCGCTAATTGTGCCAAGAGAATTTTGTCTCTGTCTTACTCCTTTGAGTGTCTATAGATGAAATTTCCATCACAAGATGTGTATGGTTTTAAAGTAGGAAGCTGAAATCACACTTCTGTTTGCCCTCACTCTGAATAGACAGGGTTGAAATCGTTCCGATAAAAGCCATAGTCCTTTACAGGATAAATGTACAATATATAATGATACTTCTAGTTCTCTCCCTTCTACCAGTTCTTTCAGGTAAGCTGATTATATAGGACTTTTATATTATTTAATCTTTTCTTTGATCGCCTTTTAAAATGTAATTCTCATGAAAATATTTGTGTTACATTTCCTGTTGTTACATTTCAATTTTTCTAACGTATATAGAACAGAAACTAAACTAATGAGGGGCTCTGATGTGGCCTGAACAATAGCAGTGTCATTGTCTTTTGTTCGATAGTGTGTCAAGTCTTTTAAAATGTTTCTCATTGTTGTAATTTTGAAGTAATGTCTTTCAAGTCAAGATGGAAAACCATTAAATGTCAGTCAGTTAAAACACCTACATGAATTACGCTGTTAGACACTAGCTCAGCACCAAGTTACTTTTATGTCAAGTCAAACAGTAGCAGCCTCAGGTTTCTAACTATTTTAGAAGTCTGAATTATAAGACAAAAGTTTCTGTTCACACGTGCTTTCTCCCCACTTCCGGAAAACGCTGCCTTGTGGCTTTTCGCCGGAAACAGGTGTAGTTGTCCAGCAGATTAAAATATAAAAAGCCAAAATGTCTGTTAGGAAATATGCCAAGTCAATAAATCAATAATAATACATTGTATTTACATAGCGCCAAAGACGCCAGGGACCCAAAGATGCTGTACAAAAAAGACATGGAACAAAAAACAAACAGAAACAAAAGGAAAACTATGAGAAAACAACAAAGATTGAGACAATGGGATTTGGCATGACTTTGGGTAGATGATTTTGAACAAATGAGTCTTGAGGGATTGGTGGAAGATGGAGATCTCTGGTGTATCTGAGTCATGGATGGGTTTTTTTCGGCAGGGAGTTCCAGAGCCTAAAAGAAACCCCTGAGAATGCCTTGTCACCAAAGCCTTTGAGCTTGAACTTGGGGATTATGAGGTGGCCTGCAGTACTGGAACAGAACATGGGTGTTTTGATATGGTAGAAGATTGGACAGGTCGACAGGGGCGATATTGTTTAGGGCTATTCATGTAAATAGGAGGATCTTGTAAATGATTCTTTGGGAGATAGGAAGCCAGTGTAACTCCCAGAGGATAGGGGTGATATGCTATCGGGACTTGGTATGAGTGAGAAGTCTGGCAACAGAGTTTTGAATTATTTGGAGCTTATGGGGGGATGTAGTTGATGCGGTCAGAGTTGATGCGACAAATAAGAAAGCTGAAATGCGTTTGTCAATAAAATAGTTAATTTTGTGAAAGGACTCTACATTATGGTACATTGCAAAACAATTCGAACATACTGAAATATAGAAACAAATGAGTTTCAGTAAATGATATGTTACACTGTGGCGTTTGGTATTTGTTTAGTAAAATGCCAGCAACAATTGCAAATATGCTGTGCCCCTAAATGTTTTTGCATATAACCATTCTATACAGTCTCCTGAACATTTCCCATGCCCATTCACTGTTGCGTAAAGTTTTGTCTGTATAGTGCAATATGTACAGTAGGGATTTTGGTTTTAGATTCTGTTTCTCACAGTTGAAGTGTACCTATGGTAAAATGTACAGACCTCTGTATGCTTTGTAAGTAGGAAAACCTGCAAAATCATCAGTGTATCAAATACTTGTTCTCCTCATTGTATTTGGGAGAAACAGAGTAGAGTAAAAGAGTAGAGGGAAAACGGTATAGAGATAATGGAAGGGGAATTAAGGAGAGAGAAAGAAATTAAAGAAGAGATGAGAGTAGGGAATAGGAAAAGGAGAGCATCGATCGAGGAGGGTATAGGAAGAGGAGAGAATAGATGAAGGAGGGAATAGGAAGATATAAAAGATGGAGAGAAGGGAATAGCAAGAAAGGTGAGTGTAAGAAAGGAAAAACTAGATGGTGCTGAAGCAGGAGGCTTCTAGCTACCCGCATTTCTTCTCTCTCAACAGCCCCCAATCAATGAGCTAAACTATAGGAATATTTTCTAAAATGTCCCCCCGCTCAAAATTATTACACCCACAGCAAGAACATTTTCCAGAGGAAACATTGGTGTGACCTAAACAATTTGAGAACCATCAGAATAGACATTCTATTAAAGATCGGTTGTTCTGTTTCAGGGATGATGGGGAATACCATCGGTTACCTGGAAAAGTCTGTCACTTTGCCATCTGGAGCCATATCAGGGGACATCACCAAGATAGTGTGGTCCATATTCCTCAACGAAACCTGGATCGCAACGTACGAGGATGGAGAGCTCAACTCTGAATGGTTCTGGCAGTTTAAGGGTCGACTGCAGCTTAACACTCAGTCTGGAGACTTAGAGATACAAGACTTGAGGAAAATGGATGCAATGGTGTACTCTCTTCTTATCATATACAATACGGAGCAGTATGTCAAAAAGGTCCAGCTTATTGTGACAGGTAAGACTATCAATCAAAATAACCCTCATTATAAAGGGCAGACTATTGTTATCTAATTCTAGCATTACATCGAATCCAAATAGGTCCTGATAGACATTCTAATGTTAAATAAATGGCACTCTAAAACCATACAGAGGTTTATGCATTTTAGGTCTTGTATGTTTTAAACATTTGCTAGTGTCTAAAGATGTATCTAAAATATATAATGTTCACATTTATTTTAAGTTGGTGATGCATTTCTAATGTATTCGGGAACTGAGCGTTTCTTACAACATGGGGTTTCAGGGGGCTTTATCTGGAGGATAAATGTAAATATAATGTCATTGCCGTTCATTAGATTAGATTCAAATGTACTGTCATTGAGAAAATTCAATCAGAGATGATAGGATGTGTGTGGGATTTTGTTTCTCTTTCTCTCTTAAAATTAACAGTAGTGCGTAATAAGTTTATTGATATGTCTGGTATTTCAAATTGTATTTAGAATTAAATTGTATATTTACATTTGGCCTACACAAGAAGCTGAATCTCCTATTTAAAAACGGTAGTGTGTAATACAAAAATCTATCATACCATTATAACTACTAACAGATTAAGTGAATAACACGCATAATCTCGTTATCATGGCATCTGTCAATGGATGGAATATACAGTATTAGGCAGCAAGGGAACATTCTGTCCTCAAAGCTGAGGTGTTAGAAGCAGGAAATAAAGGCAAGCGTAATGATGTCTTTTATACAGGTAACAAACAGTTGCAGTTAATACAGGTAATATGTAAAGAACAGGAGGGCTTCTTAAAGAAAAACTAACAGGTCTGTCAGAGCTGGAATTCTTACCGGTTGGTAGCTGATCAATTATTTAAGTCATGCAATAAAATGCAAATTCATTATTTAAAAATCATACAATTTGATTCTCTGGATTTGGTATTAGATTCCAACTCTCACAGTTGAAGTGTACCTATAGTAAAATGTACAGACCTCTACATGCTGTGTAAGTGGGAAAACCTGCAAAATCATAAGTGTATCAAATACTTGTTCTCCTCAATGTATTTGGAAGAAACAAATAAGTAGCCTGAAAGGGCAAAGAGTAGAGGGAAAAGGGTATAGAGATAATGGAAGGGGAATTAAGGAGAGAGAAAGAAAGTAAAGAAGAGATGAGAGTAGGGAATAGTAAAAGGAGAGAATCGATCGAGGAGGGTATAGGAAGAGGAGAGAATAGATGAAGGAGGGAATAGGAAGAGATAATAGATGGAGAGAAGGGAATAGCAAGAAAGGTGAGTGTAAGAAAGGAAAAATGAGATGGTGCTAAAGCAGGAGGCTTCTAGCTACCTGCATTTCTTCTCTCTCAACAGCCCCCAATCAATGAGCTAAACTATAGGAATATTTTCTAAAATGTCCCCCAGCTCAAAAACATTCAACCCATAGCAAGAACATTTTCCAGAGGAAACATTGGTGTGACCTAAACAATTTGAGAACCATCGGAATAGACATTTTATTAACGATCGATTGTTCTGTTTCAGGGATGATGGGGAATACCATCGGTTACCTGGGAAAGTCTGTCACTTTGCCATCTGGAGCCAAATCAGGGGACATCACCGAGATAGTGTGGTCCATATTCCTCAACGACACCTGGATCGCAACGTACGAGGATGGAGAGCTCAACTCTGAATGGTTCTGGCAGTTTAAGGGTCGACTGCGGCTTAACACTCAGTCTGGAGACTTAGAGATACAAGACTTGAGGAAAACGGATGCAATGGTGTACAATCTTCTTATCAAATACAATACGGAGCAGTATGTCAATAAGGTCCAGCTTATTGTGACAGGTAAGACTATCAATCAAAATAACCCTCATTCTAAAGGGCAGACTGTTGTTATATTTATTACACCAAATCTAATTCTAGCAGTACATTGAATCCAAATAGGTCCTGATAGACATCCTAATGTTAAAGAAATGGCACTCTAAAACCACACAGAAGTTTATGCATTTTAGGTGTTTTAAACATTTGCTAGTGTCTAAAGATGTATCAAAAATATATAATGTTCACATTTGTTTTAAGTTGGTGATGCATTCCTAACGTATTCGGGAACTGAGCGTTTCTTACAACATGGGGTTTCAGGGGGCTTTATCTGGAGGATATATGTAAATATAATGTCATTGCTATTCATGAGATTAGATTCAAATGTACTGTCATTGAGAAAATTCAATCAGAGATGATAGGATGTGTGTGGGATTTTGTTTCTCTTTCTCTCTTAAAATTATCAGTAGTGTGTAATACGTTTATTGATATGTCTGGTATTTCAAATTTTATTTAGACTTACATTGTAGATTAACATTTGGCCTACACAAGAAGCTGAATCTTCAATTTAAAAACGGTAGTGTGTAATACAAAAATCTGCCACACCATTATAACGACTAACAGATTAAGTGAATAACACGGATAATTTCGTTATCATTCTGTCCTCAAAGCTGAGATGTTAGAAGCAGGAAAAAAAGGCAAGCGTAATGATGAATTTTATACAGATAACAAACAGTTGCAGTTAATACAGGTAATATGTAGAGAACAGGAGGGCTTCTTAAAGAAAAACTAGAAGGTCTGTGAGAGCCAGAATTCTTACTGGTTGGTAGCTGATCAAATACTTAAGTCATGCAATAAAATGCAAATTCATTATTTAGTTTAATTACGTGGATCCACGGGAACAGCCATCCCAACATTACAAAAGATGAACAGGGTAATGCCATGACAGACTGCTTCGCATTTCATTATTGCTTTCTCTTCTTTATAACCCCCTGGTCAGCTCCTGCAAATATGATCTCTTATGCTATAACATACATACAAAACAAGTTGTCATACTAATCGTAAAACAAGATAGAACTCTACATTGTCATGGTAACCAAAGTTCTAGGTCATAGTTAACAGACCTCCTAACCTGAGCTACTGTTGCACACTTGGACACAAAGGAACCTCCAGGCGTGCATTAGTTTTGAAATAACTTATTTATTCTCTTTCTCTGTGAACACAGAAACACAAGCACCTCAGCCGCGCGTGTTCTCTGCATACAGCAGGATATTACGTCTTCTAACCGACGTGTGTGCCTGCCTGTGTAACCTGAAGGACCCCACACGCTGCCTACAGTGCCTGTGTGTGCTTCACTCATTAACTCATAAATTGACCTACTAAAATTATTACAGTTGTTATTTCCTCAGAACATGTACATCAGATTACTACCAAAAATCAAAACAATTCACATAATACATTAGAATGGGGGGGTGCCCACTGTTCAGTGTCCATTACAAGGTGGGCCCCACACTACCCTTGGTCTCTGTCCTACCCGAATGGGAGAAAAAGAGGAGACAGACAACTTCACTTTGGAGCCATCTGTACAGGACCATAGATAAGATAGGTTTTAGGCCTGGCTCCTTCAGTCCAGGCCATAACAACTTCTAAGAACAGGGCATGCTGACCTAAGTCTCCTTCTATATGTGGCAACCATGAACAGTCTAAAGCAAAATATAGGCCTAGTCTAAACAGTCCATTTATTACAGTGAATTAGAAGAATAATGGATAAATCAGAATATGGTAATAAATTAATCCTAAAACTAACTTATTTATTCCCGTATCAAAATGCATCAATGTTCTTCTTTATTAATATTTAATCATTTTAATGCAAAACTACCTGGTCTTAAGAAACAGGAGGTTATAGTTATTTTTAAATTCGTTACAACAGAATCAAACACTGACGATCATGACAGTTGTTATGGTTATAAAGATTATTGTTCAATCTATAAAAAGTCTTCTTCTTCTCCCGTGGTTTACCGATCGATCATCGCAGTCGCCCTCTCCTTTCTGCCATGCTGGGCCAAGGCCCCCTCTGGGTTTGATGTATACCATCGTGACAACTCCAGGTTAACTATGTGTGTCATTTACCTAAGCATGGACTTGTGAGGCAGTCAGTATATGTGAGCATCAGTAAATCAGTATCATTAAATCAGTATCAGTTGATCAATCTTAACTTTGGGATGTCTTAAATTAGGCCATGTCTCTTAACTCTATGCCAAACTGATTACTCTTGTAACATAATGTTACTCGTCCTACCTTTAACAGCATGGTTATAGACAGAAAGAGATTCTGGCATGGTATTGTGGTCAGTACCTTTGGGTGCATCATAGAGTGTGTTGGTTACCTTGGACCCGTTACTGTTACCAATACCACCTGGTGGCCTGGGCGTATAACTCGACTCTCATGTTTTTGAGCTCCTACAGGTGTGGAGAAAGTACACAGTACCAATGGTTACTGTGGATGGGTTAATCACAGAGAATATTATTCTCACTTCATATCTTATGGGTACATAGGTTATTATTACTTCTTCTGAGCAATCGTTGTCTATAACTGCTTTCCTTTTTTCCTGGTCCCACAAAGTTGTTTAACACATTTAGGCAGAAGATTTTGGTCAAGTAGATAAGACTTAATACAGTCATAGGAGACCCTGGAGTGAACACATATTCTATATGGGCTATCCTATCCCAACTGCAAATGGTTTGGTTCACTAATGGAGGGAAGATAGTTCTACTTCTTACCTCTGGTCTTGACTGGGTCATGAATCGGGGCAAGGACGGAACGAGAATTGGTCCTTCCTTTTCTCCTTTGGACTCCTCGGTCCCTGCTGATGGTCGACCATCACACCTGGAGACCTCGATCAATGATTGCAACTTGTTCCTAACTAGCTCTTTTCCTGAAGTAGTAATAATAAAGAACATGCATACAGCGTAAAACCTGTGAGGAAGTTCTAACCCATCCTCTAATTGTAATGTGTAGAAGAGAGAGCCTCCACTTTCCGTAATGATTGGACTGGAAAATATATATGAGGATAAGGTGTGTTGACAAAGACCTAATTCAAAGGAAAACCCCTGAAGGAGTCCTTCCTTGTTGGTAGCTAACTTCAGTCCTCATGCTATACTGTATACCCCTGTCGTAAACCCCTGAATCCCCAGTGTCAAATACTCTGCCTTCATGCCTGAGATGTGATTGCAGTTTAGGTGTAACTTTGTCCCTGCACATTGTCGCATCCTACCGCTAAGGTCCCTACTAGGTCTATCCTTCCCCTCTTGGACTTTTTGTTCCTCAAAATGTGTTGCTGGAGTGTGTGAATGATGGATGAATGTGTTGAGGTGCAGTGTGGGTGCAGTTACGTTGTTCGGTTTGGCCGTCAGAGTCAATTCTCCAGCCCCACCCTTGGCGCCCCACGGAGTCCCCACCAGTAGGCAGACCAGGATTGCAGCTATCATACCGAGGCAGCAGAAGAGGAGCTCACCGGCTCTCCCTGCTCTTTGATTTATTTGCCAACTTTGTCCTTTGCTATTGTGTTGTTCATTGGGGCCAACTGCGCAGGCCTATTGCTTCACAGAAGGAAGATCAATTATCTTAACGCTGATTTCCTGGTTGGTCGGATTTGCTTGGGCTATTGGAGGAATGGAGACTCCCACGGAGTCTCTGAATTTTGTCCTGGTAGAATTTTCGTTTCAGCCAATCTATGTATCTTTACCCATACCGATTTTTACTTTTACTCCCATTGGATTTTAATTTAGCTAGTATGTTCTAGTTGTAAGTTTTGACTTCCCGCTCCATTTGACCTGATATAGCGCAACCTCTATCCCAATACATGTCAAAGTCAGAATTTAATTGTGAAGTTACACCCCAGTCCTCTCCCTTTACCTGGCACATAGTCCCATTGTTGTCCTCGTCCATCCTTCTGCCTTTCCCAAACAAAAATGTTATGCCAGAAATCTGTTTCTGGAACCCAAAAGGTGCCAAAGGGAAAAGTTGCAGGAGGTTTCACTTCACATGATTGTTCCCAATTCATCTCCATGTATTGAGTTAGAGGTCTGCCACACAGTCTTAATAGGAGAAAAGGACAAGACAGAACACTGCATCAGTTAAACTATTCTCCTGGGCCCCAGCAAAACAACAAATTACCCTGAACTGTCATGTCCTGGCTATGCCCCTAGCCATCTCTACACTGGGCTGGGGCCATAGTCAGGACAGGACAAAAGAAGGTGCCTCTAGACACCTCTATTTTAGTTTGATCTCCCCAATTGGAGGCAACAATCCACACCTGCCTCCAATTGGGGAATGCATTTAGGTGCACATTTCCCCACACTCTGTGTGGATTATTTTGATTTGTCAGCCGTAGGCTATACTACCCAGTCAGTAAGCTGCATTCCTTTTGGTTTCTTTACTTTAAATAAACACTATGGCATACTACCACCACTCCGTCTTTGCGTCTGTGTCCTTCAATCAGCTTCATGACATGAACGGTTAACGAGATGGTGGGATCATCTCTTAAATGTCAGAAACAAAAATGTTTCATTCTTGTGAAAAGATCACACCAACTTAAAAACAACTATGAATTATGATTTGAAATCAGAATATGGAAAGAAATTAAAAGTGTCCTGAATTTGGTGATTTGTCTAATTAAGTTGTTTTAATCTGTTCCAAAGATATTGTTCACTGGCCAGTAGGTTCTAAATCGAGAAGTGAGAAAAGACTGTTTATTTCACAGACATTTCAAATTAGCTGAACTAAAACCCCAAAGTCTCCTTGAAGTATAATAACAATGAACAAAAATAAATAATAGGACTTCGCTGGTGAATTGCCAAAACCCAAACATGAAATTAAATGATAAAACATGAAAAAATAAAGTAAACGAAAATACAATTCCCCTCTGCCCTGGATCTCCCCATGTCCTGGTGGATGGCTCCTGACTGGTGTAGTAATGGATGTAGACAGCACGTTGTGTTGCCTGGTCCTCTCCATTCCTCCAACCATCCTAGTTGTTACATGTGAAAAAACTGCAGGCGTTTTAAAGACTGATACAACTGTTTTGTACCTTGTGGTTTGATGTTGTCAGACATTCTAGGCTGTCTGTACTGTACCTCCCTGTGACCCCAAAGTCCCAAAGTCAAGTGTCCTTATTCCTATGAGTCAGTCCATATGGTGACCTCACATTCATACAGCTCAGCTCAACAGGCTGTGAGGGCTGCTAGTAATGGTCCAGTCTTGGTCTGTCTGTTCGTACATGACAGTTTGTCCCCACCTCTCCTTGGTTTTGGTGAAGCGGGAACGGTCAGTGTCCTGGCTGGCTCACCACTCTTACTGAGCCCAAGTCAATCTCATAGGTCTGGCTTGGTTTGGCCCCGGAATGATCTGGGCCACAGGTGTCATTGGACAAGGTCCATCAGGTCTATCAGTGATTCAGGATTCAGGACTCCTAATTTGTGTGAAACAAAGATGGAATCTCGCACAACACAAAGTTAGAATCTTAACTCATGGTGTGTGTATTTAACTAACTCCCTTTAACCCCAATATTAAACCCCAATCATGTATCTGTCATTTCTTATTTGCATGTCTTCTCTTTTTTTTCCCACACTTTTCTCTTTTTTTTCAAACAGAGATTTAGCCTGGCCCAATTCGTAACAAATAGGAATCAAGAAAAATGCCAAATGGGCTAAAAATTGACAATTGGGCCTTGAATAAGGCAGGCTGATTAAAATTAAGACTTGTGTATTTGTCTTCCCCCCATACTAGCAGTCTCTAAGGCAACATTTACTCCAACAGTGTACTAAGACAGAAACAAAATGTACTTTATAATGACAAAAATAAAAAGGTTCATAGGTCTGAATTCTGGCTTCCCCTGCTCATACTGATGCAAGTCTAAGTGTTTACTGTTATGAGCTTCGTTAGTCCCTCCCAGCGCTCTGTCTAAAACAGAGACCTGAATGTGTAAATAAAATACGCTCTCTAAAAAAACTATACAGAGGCCAAAACTGAGGAAAATAAGGAGATTGGGGCTGAACAAGCCTTTGGTCATAAAAATAGAAGAGAGTAGGTGAAGAGGTTAAATGATTAATTCTATTTTGCTCCTTCATGACTTGCTTTAGACTCCTCCTAATACAAACAGCCAATAAGGAGGGGTCACCCAAATAGGTTCCTCATTAATGCTTATTTTTATCATAGAACTGTAAGTCTGCATTCTATTCCATCTATCAGCTAACAAAGTACCTCTCCCCCTTTTTCTTACCCTATTCAACTTATGTCCTTGGACACCACTCTCTCGACACTGAGGGGAGACAGATATTGTTACTACACACAGAACTTTGTGTTTACCATGAAAAAAAAGCAGGGGTTTAACCTAACAGCATTCATGAGGATGTTGAATTTTACTAATGTAATACTAGGGTCATGGGAAGGTTATCACCATGGCAACGATGTATACATAAACCTATAAGAACGGCTGTCTCTGCTTTGAGAGAGCTAAACCAAATGCATGGATCGATTGTGGCAACACAAACGGTTAAAATAGGGAAATTGACCATCTCAGTAGTGCCTCCAACACTGGATTGACAAGGAACTCACCACGGAAATAACCTCATACTCCTTCTTAGGACCAATCATTTGGGCTGTTTGTTCTAATAAGTCGATCCGTTCGTTCAAACAGTACTTTGTCACTTTTGTTGGGCTAGAAACCAGCTAACCTCTCTCCCTTACTCATAACTAGACTGGCACATTGGTGCCATGTCTCCAGGGGAAAACAGGTTGGGACAAACTTGTCAAACATAGGGTCTTCCAATTAAAACTTCGTCCTCGATGTTATTAGACTCTTTTGTATGCGGCATGTCAGTGCAGATGTGGGTGTTTATCATATCAGAAGGTCTGTGTGGATACTACAGATGCTGTTAATTCATCTGAGATGTAATAACATAGGATTGCATGGGGTGTTTATGAAAATAACTTTTTTTACTTTGGTGCTAGAGAAGTAGAAAATAGTTTCATATAGAGCAGTAAAACATATAAGAGGGTTTTTACATTTTAACAAAGAAAATTATTTTAAACCAGAGAATCTGTGTATCCCTAATTAGTTTAAACATATATTCATGAACCAGAATTTTATTGTAGAAGTATTTAAATAAAGCAGACCAACAAATCAGTGGTGGTAGGGATCTAGAATAAAGCCACCGCCTCCCAACACAGAAAACAAACATACCCCAAATATTTTTAACATATTGGGGAAACACTTTGAATTAAAAAAAAATTGCCAAATAACTAGGAATTTAAGAAAATGTCATTTAAAATTATATAAATTTTCCGTGAGGGAAATTTATAGACTAGTAGAGGATATTTTAACCAAAATTGGGAACAACAATTGTCATTATGAACGCAAATTTTGTCGAAAACCGTCTAGTTTAAATAGGTAGTAACCGTTCTGCAAATGTCATCATGAAAGTAGCGTGAAACACCTACTCACTTAGAATTATTTTAAGTCATAAACTTTCAGCCAATGGGAGAATCACTGACCATCCAGACATACATGACAAATAAAACAAACAGCACTATGAGAAGTTGATGGCAGTTAATATTAGTTTTGTTAAGCAGGCAGTTTGCAGCACTTGGACATAACACAAACCATATAACATTTAAACGTACACACACACACACACACACACACACACACACATACACACACACACACAGACAATACATTTAACATTGGTCAGTTGATTCTCAACCTAAAAGTGAGTCTTGCACTGAGTTCTCCTATTGGAATTGAAAAGCAACCCCAATCCGCCATATTAATCTTCAATTAATAGTCAAATAAGTTTCTTGCCTCCAATACCCAAAAGAAATCTTATACGCTGTTTCAACATATTAACTTCCCTTCGGGGCACACAAATGAGACTTCCCCTTACGGGCCACCATGCTTGTTGGGATCCCAAATTTCAGGAGGGATCCGGTATTCTCAACTCTTAAAGCGGCCGACACGTATGTATGTGTTTGTGTTGATTTAGTTTGGACAGTTATCTGGTATTTTGACAACCATCGATATACCCACATACAGTATAATTGAATAATGTTTCGATGGAGTTTCAGCATGTATTCAGCAGGGGTCTCGTCTCTCTTTATAGTTTCACCCTCTATTTTCCAATTTTTTTTCCCCGTTTTGTCATTATCTAGGGCTGCCATTAGAACGAAAATTGGACCAGATTTAGTCAAGTTCCTATTTTCATTTTTATAATGTCGTATTCTTTGTTTGATTTTAACTCTGAGGGAACCCTTACTGAAATTGCATGCAGTATTGATTGCCATCTTAAGTGCCGATCCAATTCTAAGAATCTGCCCCTTTGCCCTTCATTTATATTGTAGAATTAATCAACAACTCTTCTTACTAGCTGGGTTGACATCACCCACAATTCACTGCCTTGTCTTACACCAATGGCCACAAAATTCTAATTTAATCAACCTTACCTTTTGGTGTTACATTTGAATGTCTTTGGACAAACTCCTTTAGAGATGCATAACTAATTTGTAAACTTCGTAGCCAGTTGGCTAACTCTAATCATCACTTTCCCTGACAAGTACACTTAGATGAGACATTGTAAAATGTCTTCAAAAAGCTCAGGTAGTCAACAAGGCGCAGTCTACTTTGCAATTGGAGTGCAGCCAAAGAGCTAATCTATCCCCAGAAACACCAATTATGAAACATGATACATTTGGTGTAAGCCTATGTCCTAACAGTGGGTAAAGTAACTGTTGTACATTTTTTTCAGTAGGCAGTCTTGTGACTGGAAATGTGGGATAACAAAGTTACGTTCTGAGAGATCTGCATTCTGATTGGCTTCTGATTGTTCAATGCCTTTGCCAATTGCCTGCAAGATCAAAAACACGACCAGGCGGACTTAGGACAGGGGCAGACCAGGTGGGCTGTGTGCAAGGCAGACCAGGTGGGCTGCAGTGGGCTGCGACAGCAGGATTTATCAAGTAGTGTCTACTATAGATCAGCAACGTGACCAGTTGGACGTTGATCACTAGTCCTGAGGCATGTTCACAGGGAAAGGTCCATCTAAGATCCAATAGGATACCAAATAAGACAGGATCAATTACACTAGACAGGACGACTGAATGAAACACTGCATAATGCAATGTAGATACTGAAGTCTGAGATGGGGATGGTGTCAGTGGTCACTATTGGCCTTCAAAGATAGCTCCAGACAGGGCCAACAAGGCAGGAAGCAGTGGTAAAAACAGAATTAGAAATCACAGTATGTGTTGCTTTATTCACAATGGAGTGTACCTCAATATTCACACTACCAAGGGCAATGTAGTGTAAAGTAGAACGGGAAATGGACATTATAGTGCCATGTTGTGTATCTGTTTGTTTCAGGTGTGGCTGAGTCTCTGTTGATACACAAGACAGTGGGGGACTCAGTGGAGCTGCCTGGTCCTTCACTCATAGAGGAGACTGATGTAACATCAGTGGTGTGGAAGTATGGAGGAAAAGAAATAGCAGAATCCAAGACATCTATTAAATATCCACTAGGATCCCAGTTTGATGGGAGAGTAGAGATGAACCCCAACAACTTCAGCTTAACAGTCAGAGATCTGACACTGCAAGACTCAGGGGATTTTGTTGTGACTGGCAAGAAGGCCAAAGGTCAGATTCCCACTAAGACCATCACTCTGAAGGTCCATGGTAGGTTATGACCATTTCTGCTTCTTATATTGAATTAATTCCATGTCATAGACAGTATTTGCGCTTTTTTCACTTAATGTATCTTAACATAATTTGTTGAATTACTGTTGAATTTAAAGTTTCATCTTCTCATCATTCTTCTGGTGACGTAGCTATGGTATTATCCATTTGGAAGTCTATTTCTCTTTCTGTGTCAGAGCCTGTATCCAATGTGGTGATCCATCATAGAGTCGGGTTATTGGCCAACCACTCCTGTTTGGTTCAGATGATGTGCAACGCATCTGGCAGCTCCAACCTCACCTTTAACTGGAAGAGAGGGAATGAGATTATCACGGACAACCAGCAGATGCACTTCCATCTCTCACCAGCAGAGGGAGTGCTTAATTTAACATGCAACGCCTCCAACCTAGTCAGTGAGAAATCTACCTCTACAACAGTGAGCTGTGTTAATAAAACAGGTAACAGTCAATAAAATAAATAAAATAAAGAATTTCAGTATGCATATTCTTCTGCTGTCACATAGAATGATGTCCCATTAGACAAAACATTTAGAAAGACATGTTAAAGCTTGTTAAACTGGATGGTCTGAAGTCCTAACATGGTTATGGTTGTTATAATAACCATCTTACAGGGATGTGGTGGTACATTGGAATTCCAGTAGGTGGCGCTGTGGTAGTAATCCTCATTGTAGCTGTGGTCATGTACAATAAAACAGGTACGTACAGCATAGGGCTGTCAGTAATGATTAGAAAGACATTTTATGTATAAAAAGATGGGAAATATTCATGGGATACTTAAGATATTATTAAGACAAAATTAGAGCTTTTAAACAATAAAGTGATTTTACCGAAAATTGGTGAAAGTCAGATTAATGAGTCAACTGCTTAACTGCTGCGGGGATATATTTTGGTGATAACTGGTTGAACATTTATCTGACTGGATTATGTTATTTCCTTAATGAACACAGATATTAAAACGGAAAATACAATCTATGCTGATGTGAGTAACACTGCAATAGTCAAAGATGTAAGTATTTACAGTGAAAGTGTTGTGGTTAACATGAATAGCTGGATGTGTATAAAGACATGGGTTATACACTGTTCATATTGTATCATGCAAATATTTTGGCCCAGAAAGACGTAGCATTGGTTTGAATGTTTCCGTTATTTTTCATCGTAACTTAGTGATTATGTCTGAGTTGTAAAATGTTTTTTTGACTTTATTGCAGACCAGATCAAACTGTGATGTAGACCCAATGTCTATATATGAGACAGTCAATGACCGGACTATCCCAAGACAAAATCAGGTGAGAATGAGACATGAATGCTCAACCAATATCTGAACACACAATAGCATTTCTGATTGAACATGTTATCATATAAAGTGCTATATCACATTACACCAGCGTTTAAGTGAATGGAATGGCAGTATATGGTCTACATTATAATGTGTCCACATTTTATAATACTGAAACAGTCTCTTCTTGTTTTCCTGTCCTATTAAGCCACAGACTGTGTATGACAAGATCACATTGGGACGTCCAGATGCTCAGTCTTCCTCATAAGCAGGACCAGCGAGCTGAACAAAGAGTTGTCTTTATGTTGACTATGAATGGACATAGGATCTTCTGCATTATCTGCATCCTACACTTGTACATTCTGTAGACGGGCCTGCATTTTCCTGCATGTGATGGAATCATTACATCATGTATATCAGTATTCCATTAACTGTTTATTTGAGTATAACAACTACTTCATGAATATTAGCAGGGATCTTTGTAATGTATTACAGTTTGTCTGTCTGTGTGTGTATGGGTGTGTGTGTTTGGGTGTGCAATATCTGTACATGTATATTATATTGTAATATATTAAATGAACATTACCTTTTAATAAAAATATTTTTAATACACGTCTTCAGACGTGTTAACCTATATTCAACAATGACATGCTATTTCTCTAACTGTGCTCAACAATCTATACATTAGAGAATTAATAGACATTCAATAATAAAAGTCAACAACCTAATTCAGCCTAAAGAAAGCATCAACACTCCTCTTTAATACTCCCATTTTTGGCTAGATGTGTTATATGTTGTTTGTATGTGCATAATCTACAAGCAGTATCCCAATCATATCTTGGTTTGAAATCAAATAGATCTAATGACATGATTCACAAATCTGTACATAAATAACAGATTACATAAATATCAAGGACCCTTTTTGGCTCGATAGAGTTACGTTTACAGTCAGTAGGCGAAAGTTTACAGGACATTTAGGGCCGGTTTCGGAGGCACAGATTAAGCCGAGGCAAGGATGCCATCTACTGTTTCCCACCGGCATGGAATACATTACAATTCATCTAAATAACGTCACAATCCTAAATGTATTGTGACGGTTTGACTTCCTGTCACACCTGAGTGTGGGTGGCAATAAATTATCAGACCAGAGACAAGTTCAGGGTATTTGTTCTCAGTGTATTTTCTGTATTTTATCTTTTCTTCCAGCCAGTTACAAATATGTTTACACAGTTCCAGCACACAGCCGGTTAAAGAATTCAAATGAACAGAAATGAATTTCTGGAGTTTTCCAGTACTCAAAGGATGAAACCAAGAAAACACGACCCAGCTCATCTGTCCCCGGGCTTTGGTCCTTTATCAGTATGTCAACAACAACCCCCCCCTCACAACCGCCAACAGCCACAACTGTAGAGAGCACAAGGTGATTACTGGGTACAGCTGTGAACGGACTGCTGGTGCTACGAGTACCTGACTTTTGGGGGCGGTTCGAGAGCGGAATGTTTCCCTACATTCATTGACCACGCAACTATCACAGTACTAACATCTGTTAGAATGAGTGGTATTGCCGACATTGGGAATATATCGCCATAAATGTCATAACACACACTTTTCTGGGTGTATTTTGGCTCAACAGAGCGCTATTATAACCACATTGCCAAAAATATTGGAGTGCATCTTTACTCTTAAGTGTTTCAGTAACACTTAGCGATAAGGCTGGATGTCTGTGATGGCTGGGAGCTGGGCACCAGGGATGTAATGGCTGGTTTTCACCACCCATTGCAGGGCCTTCCGGTCGGCCATCTCTAAACCACACTGTTCCACTATTAGTCCGAATGCTCATGATTGTGCAGCAGTAAAAGTTGGGCCTTCTTCAGCCTCCTCAAAATGTAACAGGCTGAGCCTTTTTGACCCAGTCTGAGGTGGTGAGGGTCCAGGTCCTCGGAGATGTGGACACCAGGATATTTGAAGCTGGAGTCACGTTCAGCCTAAGTGCCATCGATGTAGATCAGCAAAATAACTAAGGCCCGGTTTCCCAAAGCACTAAGATGATGGTAAGATGCACATATGTGCTTTGTTATCTTATCAGTGTGTTTTCTAAAAGCATTGTTACTTATGTGGCAGCTCACATCGCTCAAATATTTATGAGTGTTCCAGACCCCTTTTTAGTCCATTGTAACAGGCACTTATTTTGAAATAGCGCCTCACTCAAATTGCAAGAGAGATCGCAAACAGTTAATATTAAGGTAATAAGAGAAATACAAATGATCAAAACAGTTTTGATTTTAGACCAAGTTATTGAGGCAAATAATATGTGAGTGATATAAGTGAAATCATAATAATAATTGAATGATTTGTAGGATCCGAGCATTAACAACTACAATATGAATGTATGGTTCATTAGAAGTGAATGTGCCTAGATGTTGAGAATAACAGAAAGTTACTTTGACCATTTGGTGTGGGGGTTAGTGTCTTGGCTTTGCTAGGTAAACACACCCCTCAAGGTATTTAACAGCTTGTACCCCACATTACAGAGACAAAAGGAGTAGGGAAGAGTTTGAGCCTGTAACATCAAGTGCTAATAGACTATCAATATGCTACAATAAACATTGAATACTCTCTCCCTTGACAACCGAGTATGCGAGTTATTATTACTACCACTATACGACATGGCTGATTTCTAACAGTTTTGGTACCGCGACCGGATGGACAAGTTTTAACGATTCTACTGAACTTCAATTGGAGAGCTAAGGGGCTCTATTTGCAATCGCGGGGAAGACGTTGTTTTTCCTGGTTACTGGTTGCTGAGAACAACTGAACAGTGAGTCGTGAAACTACGCCAAATAACGACCTGTTTGGTAGTCGCAAAGTCCTAGTTACTCCCTGGCTAGGCCACGAATAAAATCGTGGGAAATATCTCTAGGGGTAGATAAATTGGAGAGAAGCCCTATGACTCCCGACTAGGCCGCGGTATTTATCGTGTGGAATCTGTCTGCGGGTGCGGACAGTCCGTCTCACGTGGTGGGGCGTTGACCGGTGTGTTTCAGTGCTGAACTGTATTTTGTGTCGACATAGTATGATACTTTATTTTCCTTTTGAGGATTAGAGTGATATTGTATTTTCGGCAGTTATACAGTGACTTGTACAAGCAAAATATAATGCCGTCCAGTTGTAAACTTGCAACAAGAGGACTGCAGCATCTGACGTGCACGATGCGTTCATGTTTCAAAATCATGGCGCGAATAGGCCACCATCATGAACGAATAGGATCATTAACAACGATGCCTGGAATCGAAATGGACAGAAAGAAAATGAAAGTCTTCCGGCTAAACGAGATTGATTCTGAGGAAGTTGTATATGGACAGACGGAGCGTGTGATACATACGAAGAGAAAAGAAATCGGGAAGTTAAGATGGCCGAGAGGGGACGACCGTCGTAATGCGGGACTGGAGACAAGCCGAATGGACACGGATTCATTCTGTTTCACTACCAGGCCGACATACCTTAGTCTCGAGATGAATTCACTTTTATGGGATCCTGGAATAATGGACGATAGTAGGAACTGACGTGAGCTTTCATAATCATTGATTCATAGAGTTCTTAAATGTTAATTTCCTACAATGTGTCGTACTTAACCGTTGAATGAAGCTGGAACTTATCAAGGAAACCTGATCAGCTTTCTCGGTAATAGCCAAGCTTATTTAATTAAATATTACATAAAGTTTGAAAAGCACTTGATGATATATAGCATGTTTTAATAGGCATTCGAAATAGCCAGTTTTGTTCTGTCATGCTTGAAAATGTTTTAATAGGTATTCAAGAAATAGCCTGTTTTGTTGTGCTTTGTCATGTTCACTGTGTAATAAGGAGTCAAACGTATTTATTGCGTTGATGATAATGTTTAAAATCGTTAGGCCTTAATGGTCTAACAACAATGTGGGTGGGCTTTAACAGGCCTACTACATGCTACATCTTGCTAGCACACATGGGTACATCTGAAACCTAGTGATGAATTAGAAATGGGTACAATGATTTTCTAATCTGGGAAAATAGTCTCATGGTTTAAAAAGTTAAAGAATTGTGTTTTCTCTCTCCTTATATATTTTATAAGTGGTAGAATGAAGATTACACATAGTCTAATGTTAAGCAGACACGCAGTGTCCCATGACGACTGATTTTTGAATCCAATATAGCCTTAGAAAGAGGGTTATACAGCTAAAGTGAGTTTCCTCCCCATAATAAATTAGATGTTGTATTTTAAATGCTGACTTGAGTCTGGTTAAATAATATAGTTTCTCTTATTTGTATTTACCAATTATAACTGTGATAATACTTGTGTTTTTTAAAACAGACGCCTGATACTTGTTAATGGAGTTTAAATTCTAAGATGGTAAATTGACTAATGAACAAATAGGGCATTGATGTTAATAGTTTTAAGGCCTACATTGAGTGTCCATTGGATCACTTATTGTACCTTGATTCTGCTGACGTCATACATCTGTTCTCTGTCTACATCGCCATTCTTGAGAGTTTTCTTAATTTCCACCCTAAACATTAAATCTAAATCTTCAGTAAACGAATTATGTCGGCTACATTGAAAGGATAGTCTGAGGACCATGTCAGATGTTGAATGTGTTGGAATTTAAATTCCTTATACTTTAAACAAAACATTTGTCTTTTATGGCCTAAAAACAACTGGGTAAGGTCCTAAACTCCAGGAAGGGGGGCAGACCCCCTGGGATGGCCTCTATCTGCTTTTCCCATTAAGAGTAGCCTATTACTTAGGTTTAAAATTTAATGTTCAGACTGGTCTCAACTATGGTAATTTTAACAACGTAAACATATTCAGTTTTGGTATAATGAAACATTAAGAGAAAGTCAAAATATTTTCCTCTCAGTAGCTTTAATGTTGAAATGTATGGCTTTCAAACCAACTGAAGTGAGGGTAGAGCCTTCAAAGGCATTCCCCATTGTTGATGATTGACATTCTTGCTGATAGAACAATCAACAGAACCACAGACGTGGTAAAAGTCCTGAAAAGATGGCCAGTGCGGGTTCAGGATGGCGCCTCCTGTGATCGTATTAGTCATTGTTCTGCATTCACTCATGGTGTCACTTTCCATTGATTTAATGAAGTGAAGGCAGGGGGGATGTATGATATGATAATTGATTATGATTGGAAAGAGTTGAGCTAAGGGCTCAAGGCAAATCAAATTGGTAATTAAAAGAGTTCAATAAAAAACTGAGTTTTCCTGTTTGCAGAGTTATAACGGAGCATCTGCATCTGTTATGTTTTACATTTTCCATTTACAGGAGGTTTTTAATTGGTTTATTTGTAGATTGTATTGTTCGATGTAATGTCTAACAGTTTTATGGTTGAATAGAGTTGATCTAACCATTTATTATTTGGCTAAGCAAAGTCAAGTCCGACAATCTTATTCCACTGCTATCGAGCATAAATATAGCACAAGGAGTCTAACCACAACAAAGCCAGTTCTAGTTGGAAAAGGAACTTTGACATAGGCTTTTCTGGAAATGTGTCTGAATAGGGTGAACGCTTCACTCTGATGATGGAACTTTTGAGATCCACAAGTTTTCTGCACTGATCTGGTCTTCATTGTTGGAAGTTGACGGAACAATACCCAGTGGATGAAAGTCCGATGGACTGTTGAACCACACTAATCGTTGTTTTGCAGTTATACATTCAACAGATCGGGACATCACAACCCCTCTTCTGATGATGCATCACTTTACTGACTGGACACAGACAACTGAGTGTATGAGTACCAGCAACATGTTCAAGAAGGATTTCAACAACAACACTGGTTGAATCAGTTTCAAATCTTCTTGACCACTCACATGGCAGAACGATGCCAGTGTCAGATCACTTGGCTTCACTCCACTCCATTTCTAGATGAATCATCATCGACGATGAGATCAGAGGAGAATCCACCTGAGTCCTGAAGGACTCCACATGCTACAGGTCAGAGTACCACGGGACAGTTGACTGGAAAGGTCACATGGTTCCAACACAGTGGGAGACACTGTTGTGGTGTTTATTTTGAATTGGTGAAGTTTTGGAAACTCACTGTTCTACTACATACCTACACTGACTTGTTTGGACAACCAGGTAATTTGCTGGGTCTATATCACACTGATTGCCATAACTGACATCGGAACGTTTCATCACTGATGCAAGACAAATAAAACTGAAGACGAGAACTAAAGGACACTTGATTGAAAACGAACGTTTTTCCTTACAATCGAAGATTTTCCTTAATGAATTGATATGGTGATTTTGTATGTATGAATGTTTGTTTCTCGCAAGACGGGTGAGAAACTCCGTACGATGACAATCCCAATATTGGACTTTGGTGTATTTGTGATGATGCTTAATGATCTGTATTATGACTGCTATCATGGTATGTTTGGATGGTGAATGGTTCCCTATTATAGGTGGTCCCTGTCGAACGTAGATGTTTTCCCTATTTTAAAGGTAGAATCTTTCACAGGTACAACCGGATATGCATAAGTCTTTTGTATGTAATTGTCGCATGGATCATGATATGGACAAGGGGGGTTTCGATTGTTCGATGGACTTTGGGGATTTTTCATGATGATGTCATGTTTTTGACAGATTTTCAGCTGAACACT
>JACXGJ010005109.1:0-41009 GCA_016801105.1 Esox niger
GATTGACATAGCACAGTGTATGCTATAGCGAACAGATTGACATAGCACAGTGTATGCTATAGCGAACAGATTGACATAGCACAGTGTATGCTATAGCGAACAGATTGACATAGCACAGTGTATGCTATAGCGAACAGATTGACATAGCACAGTGTATGCTATAGCGAACAGATTGACATAGCACAGTGTATGCTATAGCAAACTGACTGAAATAGCAGAGTGCGCTTAATGAAGGATTGAGGTATCCCCTGAATCCCTTGGGATACCACCTCCCAGTGTTGTGCGATTTGATGCAAGTTTCTCTCATGCTTGACCCCCAGTGACTAACATGGACCAAAACGCCATGTACATGCAAATAAATGATTTATTTAAAGCTATATTATGCTTCTCATGTGATAACACTGATTTGGGATCTGTCCTCATTAGGGATTGTTTGGGATCTGTCCTTAAAGAAAACATTTACATACAAAAACATAGCAATTAATTTTGTCCTTGATTAATAATAGCACTGTTTTGTTTCAGTGGGGAAAACAATATATGAATGTAACTGCAAGTGTTTAGGAATGCATACCTTTCGGTCTGCCAAAAATGACATGCAAATTCATAGAACTTTGCAAGCAAATATTGATCATCTATTAGATCAAAATGACCACTTATATTCCAGTAGGCAATCTTGATTATTTATGAAGTCGATCTTAAAAGACATATGCCCACAAGCTGTTGTTGTTGTAAAGCATATCTTGAAAGGAAAATGGCCTAATGATAAAGATTTGTTTATAATAGAGCTGTCAAACAATTAAAATAATTAATTGCAATTTTAGTATGTGTTCAAATTATGCCCTTAATACATACACACGTTTGTGTTTAAAAACCAGTGCATTATGGTAAAGACATTCTTCGCTTTATTGCAAACTATGGACAGTGCTTGACTTGGAATTAAATAAATGCAAGTTGTCAATTTAGTTTAATATATATAAAATGTCAGTTCAAAACTTACAACAATGACTGGCTGCATCTAAATTTAACCCATGTAAATCAAAACAGAATCTTGCCATCTCATATTGTTTTCTTGATTAACGTATGAAGGACAATATCTGCTACGTTACACCACTGTATAAAACACATCAGTCCCTCTTACAATGGGGCAAAAAAGTATTTAGTCAGCCACCAATTTTGCAAGTTCTCCCACTTAAAAAGATGAGAGAGGTCTGTAATTTTCATCATAGGCACACTTCAACTATGAGAGACAAATGAAAGTCCGTGTTGCCAACCGACAGCCCCAAAACGTCACTGCTCTAGAGGAGATCTGCATGGAGGAATGGGCCAAAATACCAGCAACAGTGTGTGAAAACCTTGTGAAGACTTACAGAAAATGTTTGATGTCTGTCATTGCCAACAAAGGGTATATAACAAAGTATTGAGATTAACTTTTGTTATTGACCAAATACTTATTTTCCACCATAATTTACCAATAAATTCATTAAACATCCTACAATGTGATTCTCTGGATTTTTTTTTCTCATTTTGTCTCTCATAGTTGAAATGTACCTATGACTAAATACTTTTTTGCCCCACTGTATCTGGATAGCTGCATTGTGTGCAGGCATTTAACCAACTGAATCACACCTAAGCTGCTCAGGGTATTGTCCTTTGATGTTCAGGCTGAAATGTGGTAAGAACAGGGTTCAGGTGTATGCCTGTAAAGACTAGATTTCCTGAAAGATGTAAGCCACAATCAAATACTTCATAAAGTATCACTATAATATTTTTCCAAAATTCAGCCAAATGCATGTGGTAAGCTACTTGTATAGGCAATGGCATAAGGTAGACATGGTGGCTAGAGATGTTATATACAAACATGAAATTAGGGTACATCTATAATTCATGCAGAGCACAGTTGTTTGCTAATTTCACTGAGAATATGCTTTGGTGAAAACATTCATTCTTAGCTTAGATTAGCAAAAACATAAAATAATGACAACTTACCAGTGTTAGCAGGTGGATTCATGCAACAGAGCTAGGGGAACCATGGCTAGCATTCTCTTTTGACGTGTTTTTGTAGTAAGACTGGGGTGCGGGAAGCAAGGAGAGATATTTCCATTTCCTCATATTCATTGCACAAATGCATCAGTAACCTGCTAACACGTTTTTAGGCTGTTGTTCTTAAATTAGTGCAGAGGAAAATGGCGCAGAGTAAACACACTTCATTACATCCAACTCTCCAATTATATATTCAAACAAGAAACCAGGCAAGCCTAGTTCAGCTGGCCCGCAATAAAATGTGTAGCCCTCTGGAGATTCGCACCCGTGTGTCCCATGTGGAAGACTGTGTCTTTAACCACTACACCACAGAACTATACGCTTGACGGATGTCAGTACAGCCTCTTGTGTCTACCCGGAAAAAAATCCTCTTTTGCCACAGGCTGTTTTAACAGCTAATTGGCAAGTCATGAATGAAATCGATAAAGTTAAACTGATTAACATTTCTTACTAAGTTCACCTCCACCACAAATAGCGTCTATGAACTGTATGGTGTTTGCCACTGGCTGTTTTGACAGCGTATTAGCCAGTAATCGACTTTACTAGCATCTACTAACTTACTGGAATAGTCATAAGAATTGAGCAATTAGCGAGTCTGCCAAAGCGATTTCGTTTCATGGCATAATGATGTATTTTTTTCTTTCATGGCATAACAATGTACTTTTTTCTTTCATTTATGAATGACATTGTTACAATAACTATCAATAAAGGTGACGATAACTTAACTTTTTCATTAAGTGAAATGACGAGAGAAAATAGAGGAATCTACCAGAAATAGTCGCAATACTGTTTAACCATAACATGTTATTGCAGCTCACAAATAAAATGTATAAATGTTGTTGCTTTTAATTGATTCAAACTTAAAGTGGATATAAAAAGCCCCTACACACCTCTGTTAAAATGGTAGGTATTTGTGATGTAAAAATATTAGACAACGATAAATCATTTTTCACCTTTAACCATATAACGTGAATAATTCAATTGAAAAACACTTCTTTGAGGGTGAAAAAAAAAAAACTCACAATAACCTGGTTGCATAAGTGTGCATGCCCTTAAACTAATACTTTGTTGAAGTACCTTTTGATTTTACTACAGCACTCAGTCTTTTTGTAGGAGTCTATTAGCATGGCACATCTTGATGTAGAAATACTTGCCCACTCTTCTTTGCAAAAACGCTCCAAATTGGTCAGATCTCCTGTGAACAGCCCTCTTCAGATCACCCCACAGATGTTCAATTGGATTCAGGTCTGGGCTCTGGCTGGGCAAATCCAAAAAGTTAATCTTATTCTAGAGAAGCCATGCTTTTGTGGATTTGGATGTGTGCTTTGGGTCGTTGTGCTGAAAGGTGAACTTCAGCTTTCTAACGGATGCCTGTAGGTTTTGTGCCAAAACTGCCTGTTCATAATTCCCTCCATCCTGACTAAGTTCCTGGTTCCAGCTGAAGAAAAACAGCCCCAAAGCATGATGCTGCCACCGCCATGTTTCACTGTGGGTATGGTGTTGTTTTTGTGCCAAACATACCTTTTGGAATTATGGCCAGAAAGTTCTACCTTGGTTTCATCCAACTTGATCTTGTTTTTGCCAACTTCAGCCAGGCTTGGATGTTTTTCCTTGTAAGAAAAGGCTTCTGTCTTGCCACCCTACCCCATAGCCCATACATATAAAGAATATGGGAGATTGTCACATGTAGCATACAGCCAATACTTGACAGAAATTCCTGCAGCTCCTTTAATGTTGCTGTAGCCCTCTTCGAAGCCTGACCAGTTTTCTACTCGTCGTTTCATCAATTTTGGAGGGACGTCCCATTCTTTGTTATGTATATGTTGTGCCATATTTTCTTCACTTAATGATGACTGTCTTCACTCTGTTTCATGGTATATCTAATGCTTTGGAAATCCTTTATTTACCCTTCTCCTAACTGATATCTTTCAACTCTGAGATCCCTCTGATACTTTGGGAGCTCTCTGCAGACCACGGCTTTTGCTCTGTGATGCAACTATGAAAATGTCAGGAACAGCTGAACTTTATTTGTGATTAATCAGAGTCAGTTTGAATGATGGCATGTATGTAAAGACTTCTATTTAACAAGAGTTTGACATGTGATTGGTTAATTGTGAATACAGGCCCAGTTATAAGAGGGTGTGCACACTTATGCAACCAGGTTATTGTAAGGTTTTCAGTTTTCCCCCTCAAAGATTTCTGTTTGTTTTTTAATTGAATTGTTCACATTATAGGTCACACTAAAAGTGGAACATTTTCTAACATTATTTGTCTTTTTATCATTCTTTTACATTACAAAAACCTGGCATTTTAACAGGGGTGTGTACACTTTTTATATCCACTTTAGGTCTTCCACGTGAGAGGCACTGTCTTCAATCACTACACCACGCCATTACACCTTTTAGCAGTTGCTAGACACCATTGAGCATTGTGTTAAACTGTCTAATATTTTTTATTAAGTTTACCTTCACCATAGTTTTATGAACTGTATGGCTTTTGCCACTGGCCATTTTAACAGCTTATTAACCAGTAATAGGCTTACTAGTATCTACTAACTTCCTAGGAATCATAAGAATTTAGCAATTCCTTGCGAGACTGAAGATGAACATTTCGATGCCAGAAAAAGTAGCAATATAACCGTATACAGTTTTATATCAGTATCTACATTATTATAAGTCTGAAATATAACAGCTTACAGGTCCACTTCTCTAACTACCACACTATTGCCGAGGGGTCAGTCAGTCACTCACTCACTCACTCAGTATGACATTCGGTCCACTTACCCGATCCAGCAAAAGGTTCCTGTGAAGCGCTCAGTTCAAGTCAAACGCCAATAAAGTTACTGGTAAACAAAAAATGCATGATAGTAGCATGATACTGTCAGCTCCCACTAAAGTCAAGCTCTTACTGGAGGATCAAAAAAATTAAGTACGCTAACGGCAACAAAGAAATAAACGGCGTTAAGTATTTTCAGTTAAAGGCATGCGTTAACTTTGACAGCCCTAGTTTATATTTGAATGATTAGGCTACTGGTATTTCTACAGAGTTTTGCTTTCCAAATGGAAAAGCAAACCTCTGTTCTTTATAACTCTTGTTCAACTAACCTACAGATAATTTTTTTTTTGGCTTGACCTAATTGATATAAGAACTTTAATTGAGTACAGATAAATGCATCTTGATGCAGAATACCCTAGAGTAGCTGTGATTGTGAGGTGACGGACAGCTGATGCCAGTGGTGAGTTTGCTTTGCTTCAGTTTCTTTTAAAGAAAACTGAAGCAGTTCTCGGTGTTTCTTTTAAATGAAAGGATATTATCGACTGCCACTCTTGCCTGCGCCTGGTTCGTCCGCTCCACTACACCCCAACGGTGACAGTAGCAGCTTGAAGAGTCCACAAAGACTATCTCAACTGCCTAAAAAAACAAGCAGTTTCATTAATTAAACATATACTAGCTAGAAATATATTTAAAAATAGAAACATCCAGAAATAACAAAGCATTTATGTCTGTCATAAGTAACCTAGCTAACTAGCTTAAGTAAATATTTTATCACAATTATCTAGCTAGGCTACTATAAATAATTGTATTTCTGGTAATCTACAAAATAAGCCTATCAATCAAAATGGATCATTTGTCACTCTAAAATATGCTACAGTACTTCAGTAAATCAGTTGCTTCAAGTTATCTAGTCCCTTCTTCTGTTTGCCTGGCTATGCAAAAGAGATGACATCATCATAGTGATTGAACATAAGCACAATTGATATATTGTGATTTTTAATGCAAGGTTTAAAGGTTATGTTGCAATATTTTAACATGATGTGCATATGCATCATGATCTAATATCTGATCAAGTATTTTGTAATTATACACCAATTTATTAGGTATTTCATGATTGCACTATTTGAAATTAAAAAGGAACATGACAATACATTTCTGAAAATCTGTGGGATATTTGATGAACTTTTACCTGAGTAGAAGGGTCCGCTCCAGTGGAGGCCACAGTGTAAAGCACACTGCATGTGCTGGCTTACCTCTGACGTTAAGCAGGGTCAGTCCCGGCCAGTCCCTGGATTGGAGACCAGATGTTGTTGAAACTGGTGTTGAACAACCAGTAGGGGTCACTCTGGGGTAAAAATGTAATCCCAGGGCAGTAAAGGTGAACATTGCCTTCCACTGAGTGTTTCGATGGGATGTTAAACAGGTTTTCAAACTTTCTCTGGTCTCTAAAAATGGTATTGCAATTGTCGTAAGAGTAGGGGTGTTAACTCATGGTGTCCTTACAAATATTTGGCCTTTACATCATCAATGCTTCCTTTCCTCCTCCTTCTATACATACAAAATTAAACCAATGTTTTATGTCCCTCTGGTCAACTAAATTAATAAAATGGAAATGTATAAGATTATTTTGTTTTCAAAGTTAAAACAAACTTTTATTAGTTAAACATTAATGGATTTGTCATGAATTACATTCTTTCACAAACCTTTTGTTTCAATGTAACATTAAACAGATGCACCAAGAGAATGTATCATGATTTAAGCTAAATTGAAGTGGTTCCAAACAAAGGAAAATGTAGTAAGGTGCAGTAGGAACGCTTATTAAATTTGTTGGTTTAAAAAATATATAATCCTTGGACACTAAAGAAAAAACCTCTAAGACAACCGTCTATTACAGATGGGTAATCCCAGACTCATTCATCATTTTGAGATTAGTTAACATCTCGAATGTTTTGATTAAGGAAACAGCTTCGATTAAGGAGTGTACTAATATATGATTGTCATATGTTGGTTTTTCAAGACACCTTAAGAGGAGTGCACTTTTTGTAACTCATTCTGGATAATACTGTCTGCTAAATTACTAAAATGTAAATGTCATTATCATTGATCCAATTTTATACTTTACCAAGAGATGGGTCTGGCATTTTAACTCTCACATTTTGATCATGAAGACATCTAAGTGTCATGTGTGAGGTATTTTGCTGAATGCATCTCTGCATCTCCAATCTACGTCAACAGCTCCAATCCAATGAATGAACCAAATGTATGCAGCGTCAGGCATTTACTCCTCCTACTACGCTAATGTTGAAACCCTCTGTGAAAAAAGAGAGGTCTCCTCTCTGTTCTTGGCTGCAGATCAAGAGAATATTATGATTATTTTTTATTTTATTTATATGTGGCGGTGTATGTTTGCCAGTCTGTGTGTGCGCGTTTGTGTGCGTTAAGCCACAAAGATATTTCAATTTCTTGAGGATATTAAATAAACATGCAGTGACTGCAGCTCCAGCATTGCCTGCCTGCCAGTGGGGGTTTGTGGCCGTGGCTTTGGGGGGGTGAGGCTGCTCATGGTCAGGGCCCCAGCCGGACACACTGGCGCCTCGCGCTGGAGGACTTCTGAACCACCACACTCCTCCCTTCACCAAAGCCTTGCCAACCCCAGCTCCTGCTTCCAACCCAAATCACTAATTTCTCCTCTCATTCGCTCTCCCCCTCTATCTCTCGCCCTCTCTTTTTCTCTTTATTTCTTCAATTCCGTCCTCTAGTCTTTGTTGTCTCTGGCGTCTCTCGTCATCCTCCACTTCTCCATATTTTCATTTTATTTTCAATTACTCTTTTTTCTTTTATATATTATAATCCATTTTGTTTCCCTCTGTTTGCCTCTTTGACATTGTATACTTTTAAAGGCATGGTTTTCTTGTTGTGTTTTCTCTCCACCTTTTTTCAGAGGATTTGCAGTTTCCTCTCACCATTCTCCCTCCTCTCAAATCCCTTCCCTTTAAATGTTCCAAGGAAGTATTTAGTGGCTTGTGTTGAAGAAAGGAAGAAAAAGATGTTTTGGGCTTCATGTCAGTCAGAATACCATTTAATACTGTATATAGTAAGCATTTTCAGAAGGAAAGACAGTTTATGAGTGTTCTGTATATTTACCTGATATAACAATTATAAGTGTTTTTTGTCTAGGCACTGTTCAATCTGCGTAATTTCAATACATGTATCCTCATCTATCCACTGTTATTAAGGAATTAAGGAACTGTACCTACATAAATAAAAGAAAATATATGCTGTCATCTACAGCTATAGAAATTAAAAGAAAGTAACACAAAGTAAAGAAACCCTGAGTATATTGGCAGACCATTACAACCATGGCCAACTGGCAACATAATTTTAAAGTGATGACTATAATGGGAAAATAAATATTCAAAGGTCTTGGCAGTTGGCCCGTTCTTATATTAGTTCAGTGTCTAACTAAATTATGAATGCAAAATAATTAAGTTGCGGGTGTATGTCTTTTTAAGTGTCACATGTCATTTTCTCAACTTAGTTTTTCCCTTGGAAGCAATTTGTCATCCGGACGACATTAAACGGGAAGCACATTATCTTTTTAAAGGGTCTCAGAGTCACCCACAACCTGCCCACAGTTTCTATAAACAAAATGGTCTCATTTAGTGGTGCATTTGCTGCATCTCTTTAGCACAAGCCTGTATAAATCTGCCTCAGGGCCGTGGTCTTAACCTAAAGACAGTTATAAATGGTTAGGCTACGAGCTAGTAGCCTCATACAAACCATCCTGATTTAGCCAGTTTGCATATTGTAGGCTATGTTTAAAGTATATTGAAGCAAGTATTAAGCACGTTTTAAAAGTTTTGGTGGGGAGTAATTGAGAGTTGCCACGGATATACTTTTAAACAGAACAAATATATCTGTAAGTGAATAAATAAACCAATTTAATGAATACGTTTTGTGTCCCTGAAAAAACTAATGGAATAATGTAAACAGAACTGATCTTCTTGTAAATGAAGGGATTTCTTGCAACTCTCTGTCTTCTCTCCGTTTTATTCTCCATATCCTCCTGAACTCTCTGACCTTGCAGTGTCGTTGTGGTTTAGAGGTCAGTCCACAATCCCCCCCTTTTTTCTGCTATTTCCCAGTTGCTGAGCCTCTGGACGTAAGGTCCACATTCTCCAACCCCCTTTCCCCCACACTTGTTCCCAGCCTCCAGCCAGGTTGATAGACCCTAGTCACACCTGTAGACACCTGTGCCTTTGTCCTGGATTTAATACCCCCTAGCCCTCCTACACCCGGGGGCAGAAGGAAGCTCTGCTCTGCTCCACAAACTCTAAGCTTTTGTCAGTCAACTACATTGTTCCAGGAGCTATTCAGCCACGCTAAGGTAGAAGTAGGAAACTCATTTACATTTTCTTGGACCATTCTACCATTATACTTTCAAGGAAAACGCAGTGACAGATTTTATTGATCTGAGCGTTCAAGATGGTTGATATTGCTGCTATAGGTTATTCAACTCAGTACATGTTATTCTTCTATGTGCTATCTTCTTTTTAAATATACATTTTTGTCATTTTCTGTATTTACTGTGCTGAAACAGCAATAGGTACGCTGTTTCAAATCCTTGCTGAAGCGGTATATGTGAACCGGACGCAGTGGCTAAGAATGCTAGACCACCCCAGGCAACAGCCCTAGCTTTTTAAACCCAAAACGAAACATTATTAGATTCAATGTTTGCAGTGAAGCCTTGAAATGACATGGTTGAGGTAATAGACTGCATTGATGGTTTGAACTTCTCGTTGGATTTCTTTAGGATTTTTCAGGCACCCAGTAGCTTTGAAACAAGAAATAAACAAGCGCACACATTTTACATGGTTCGTGAGTCTGGGATAAGCATGATAGATATAGACACATAATACAGGTTGACCAAACTCTCAGTATTTTTTTTCACCCGCTGCTTGTCATAGAATACATTTTCATGACCCTGTTTAAAGCTTACTTGTTTTTTATTAAAAAGAGTACAAATAAATGTTGCCAGTTACCACTGTCACCACTGGATGGGGGAGCTAAATAAAAAGAATCCAAATACGAGCTGTGACTTAAAAGCCACTGACCTTCCTCTAACCAGCGCACACCCCAAACCCACCCACCTTGTCCCCCACTGCATGTCTCTTATGTTGTGGACTGGACCACGCGGAGCAGGGCAGTGTGAGCAGCGCCCACTTCAGACCACCATAAACATGTCAGTCCCTGATGACAGGCAGGGTCTGGAGATGTTTTATGTAAATGGACCTTGACTACATCTCATTAGAAGAGTTAAATTGGAAACATGAGGGGAAGGACGTGTAAATGGATGAGAGGAGTCAATGTGCAGCTTCGCTGTGGTGCTGAGAGTGTTTCACTGTTAACCTAGGGTGGTCCAGCATCGGTCAAATAAGTCCCTCCATTCTCTCAGCAAGAACTCAACTGTATCCTCTATCCTCCCTGGCTAATGTATCTTTCAAAATGCCTGCAAACATATCTTTTTTATAAATCCCCTTGTCACACGGTGAAAACCTTGTTTCGTTACTAATCTAGTCTTGGTGCTCTAAAATGTGTGATTCAATAAATAATTCTGAATGAGCAGGAAAATAGTATGAAGAAGTAATTTAAAAGGGGAATCCCATTAACATTTGCTTCGAGCCACCTTACATCCACCAACCCTTCCATTTCAATTCAAAAAGTTATTTAGTAGATAGTTATTGACAATATTGTTCTCCCATCCTCCTCTCAACACCTGTTGAGCATCGCCTCAATTAACATCTCTGAATTCTAATGACACCGATCAGATTTCTACTAAGTAAACCTCTGAAATCCATGCCTCCAGGCAGGTGGGTTTTCCACCAATGCCTATTGGGTATACACGTAAAAAATCAAGAATACTAAATATAACATTTTGGCATAACCAGTGCATGTCTGACATTATAGAAACTAAATTCCCCCACTAAAAAATTATAGAGTTAGGGCTGATTAAGTGACCAATAACGAAAGAGGAAAGAAAGAAACTGTAACAATAGTTTTCATCTTAAATCAGCAGTAAATCCCCTTGTGACTTTGTGAATGGAGGTACACACACATCTGGGTATGTTTTGCGTCATTTTCACAACTAAACACCATAAAATGTAAAAGGTTTTGAATAAACCTCTATATTTACAAAATAATTGTTCTATACCATGTTTAACACATTTTTTACAATGATTAGCATTTTAAATAAGTGGTTTAAAATCTCATTCAACTCATACTACGTAATTGAATTATTTATTTAATTCATACTAAACGGCACTTAAGATAACAGGGTTTTAAATTCAGTACTTGTGCATTTCTTTTAACTTATCTGCAGTCTCAGGGAAAATAAGTCGACACAAGATCCACCACAGCTATGGAGATTTTCTCTCCCAATCACACAGTTTCTGTGCATGGGTTCGCTTCATGCTGTTCCAGTGAGTTAACCGTAGGGCCAAAGTAGTTGTGTATAGTGGTTTTAAGCAGTTGTTGAGGAAATGGACCCACTATGCTGTTAACTTCCTGCATCATTTCACTGAGTCTACCTTTAAAATATCAAAGGAACGCTGAAGACATGCATCTCATAGAACAACCTTGGAGGTCCAGTGCATAAGCAGTTTCCCTCCACTACACATCCCTGTGTTTTTCTTTATCTCATACCTTTAATTGGAGCAGTTTTGGTGTGAGTACCTCCTTCAATAAACAATGCAATTACTTCCTTCTTTCTAGCCTCCCTTCATCTCTACCTTGCCTCAATTAAAGTGGACCATCGCTATGTCTAATTAACTCTGTGAGGCTGGAGAGAGGCCTGATTGTCTCCAGGGTAACTACAGTGCTGCTGTCAAAGAGGTCATTGTGTCGACAGAGAGTTCATCTCAGTCGACCGCTTTGTTTGTGCCGCCCGCAAGAATATAATGAGTGTGTTTTTGTTAAGAGGCGGAATAGGTGGAGGGGGATTACTGTAAGATTTAGGCAAGACAGTGAAGGGTGGAGAGGAATGGAGAGAATAGAGGGATGGAGAGGTTAAGGACGATGGACGTCCAGGGTAGAGAAACAATTGCATGTAATGTGCCGGAAGAAACATTTGACCATAAGACTAGGGATCTGTTACTAATATAATATCCAGTGAAAACATTTATATGAGATTTAAAATAACACCAACAATTTAAGTCAATTGCATAGTTTTTTACTAAAGCAACAATCCATATTATGACTTTCAAAACATGTCACTCATTCATATTCATCTACTGAGTTCATGCTGAATTACTACTTACATTATTTCATTACTATGCTCATTTCACATCATCCAAACATTCAGATGTAGGACCTTAATTCGATAAACCTGTAGCTGAATAATTGCAATTTATTGTATGTTTAAAGAGTTGAATACACTCTGACATTAAAGACTAGTTTTGCCAGTACATTTGTTTTTACTCAAGCTTTATGAAATTGGCCATTGGTTATAATCCTCAAATTACATTCACATTTCTTGTTAATGCAGGACTATTGTCCTGCAGTTGCAAAAGGTTTCAAACTAAAATCCTACATCATTACAGTCAGAACGTATTTTTAATGACAGAAAAAATGTATTATTCAAAAATCTTAAATCATTGAAGAGATAAACTTTGCACATGAACATATACCTGATCGCTATCTTATTTTAACTTACGAGACATGATATCATGGTTTTGTCATTTTCATGAGAGTTAGTTCTAAAGAGATTTATCAACAAAACAGATAGTGGTAGAAAAATAACACACCGTACATTACAGTTCTAGAATCAGCCAAGCACAATATATACACTCAAAGCCTTCATCAACTATTAACTTGGCAGTTTGTGCAGACTTCAAAATAGAAAGGTTAAGTTGATAGTAGTTTTCAGAAACAACTAACTTTAAGATCTATAAATACATCTTCAAACACGGTAGCACCAACATTATCTGAATTATAATCAATAAATAAAAGGAAACAAAAAATCTTAATTTACTAAATTATCATCAATGGCCAGCTTAAACTATCTAGCCATTTATTAGGAAATAAAAACTGCCTGAAAAATGCAAGATAATCTGTATTGCTTATAATTTAAGACATAAATTAGATTATTTGTGTAAATATAAAATTAAATAAAATGTCAGAGGAAGCATACGTTTGCAAACCCAAAAAGAAAACATTTGCAGTATCTGATTAAACTATTTGTATACAAGTACAATAAAAAAAGTTCATGAGGCGCATTATCCCTTAAACTCCCTTACATTAACTATACCCATTTTGTTTTGAACTTCCTAGTCCTTTTCTGCTCTTGAAGATTAAATTTCACCAGTGGTTTGTCATAATGAAAAGAAAGAGTGTGTGTGTGTGTGTGTGTTTGTGTGTGTGTGTGTGTGTGTGCGCACGCGCGCATGTTGGACCGATTTTACATTTCCAACTGACCTGTCCAGTTAGTTTGATCTATATGAAATGGGTCCAAAATGAATACTTTCTTTTGAGCTACATAGTAAAACACTGAACCACTTCAACAGGGGCCTCAAAGAACCCCACAAGACAACGCATGCCATGTAGCTAAATCTTCAACAGTCCACTGCTTGTCTCCACTCCATTGCCTGAGCCGGTTTTCTCCTCTACGGTGTTGGCAAGGTCGACAGAGACTCCTCCGTTATTTTGCCCAGCCGTGTTGCGGTTATTGGGGTCGGCCGTCTCCTCGTTCCTGGCGTCCTGGGCCTCGCCCTCGGCGCTCTTTCCCTGAAGGGCAGACTCGGCGTGGGTCTTCTGGTGCTTGCTGAGGTGGTCACTACGTGTGAACCTCTTGTTGCATAACAGGCAGGTGAACTTCTTCTCCCGCGTGTGTGTGCGCACGTGCCTCTCCAGTTCGTCGGAGCGAGTGAAACGCTTCCCACAGAACAGCCAGTTGCATACAAAGGGCCTCTCACCAGTGTGCCAGCGGAGGTGGGCCTTGAGGTGCGACGCTTTCCCATAGACCTTACCGCAACCTGGGATGTGACAGCTGTGGACCGGCTTCTTCCTCAGGGAAGCAGCCGAAGCCCCCAGCCGCTCCAACTCCTGGCAGTTGGGACAGTCACAGGATGACCTTCCAGGAGTGCTTCCTCCGTACCCTCGAGACCCACCAGCGGGCTTCAGGCCCATTGGACTCTCCATAAGCCCCGCGCCGGACACTGGCTTGGGCTTGTACATGTCCTGTGGGAGCATGTGCTGGGAGGACTGGAGTAGGTGCGTTGAAGAGCCCAGGCCCACAGATGGGTACTGAGCTGGGTTCAAGGAGGTGAAGTCAGAGGTATAGCTGGGTAGCTGAGGGCTGAGGGAGGCCTGGGGTGGGACGGGCTGGAGAGAGCCCTGGAGACCATCAGACTGAGGCTGGGCTGCACTTAGCCAGTTGGAGTTGGGATGGACATCCCACCAAGATGATGTGGCATTGGAGGGAGCCGTGGTGATGCCAGGGTGGATGCCAGCCTTGTACCAGGAGCCATAGGGATGGGTCATGTCCAGGGATGTGTAGACGCTGGTCAGGCAGTCGGCCGTGGCATGGGCTTTGGACACTAGCAGAGACTGGTCCTGGCCTTGGGACACAGAGGTCTGGAAGGAGTGGGAGAACGGGTTGTACTCAGAAGTGTACCCGCCGGAAGAAGGCGGTGGGCTCCCAGTGGGCGTGAGCAGCCCACCTCCGGAGCCGAAAGACCCGGTGTAGGAGTTCTCCATGTTCTCCCCGCCTCCTCTGCCATTCTTCTGTCCCTGGAGGTCTGAGGTCATGGCGTACTGCTTCTTGCCAGGAACGGTGCTGCCGGGACCGGCCTTACCTGGCGTGGCTGAATCCCTTACAGGGCTAGTGTTACCAAACTTGTTGCAGGTAGCGGTTAGCATAGCAAGAGGACTGGACCCGTAACGAGCTTCCTCCTGAAGAGGAGAGGAGACAGGAGGGTTTACATACAGGAAATGTCTATTAGTACTGCAGCTTCTGTGCTAATCAAAACAGTTTGGCAGGCAATTTTTTCTGCTTTACCATCAAAAAGTATAACAGAGTTGAGCAAATCTTATTTGATTTCAGCTGAATATGAATCAAATTATTGTTTGGTTATATGCAAATATAATTTTGGTTTTGCGAAAAGACTAACAAATTAAAGAAAATGGAAAAGAGTTAGTGAACGTGATATTATAGTGACTGAAGAATGTTTTTCAGTGTTGCTTTCAGACCCAGTAATTGCAGCAGTTACGGTTTTACTGTGTCTATTACAGGAATCTTGCCCTGCATGTTCTCCAATGGTCGCTTTGGAAACCTGGTTAAGATTATGCCCAGCAACAATAAGCTCCAATCAAAAGGTTTTTTTTTTCACCAACATTCTCTCTAAAAAAAATGGTCATAACATTATGTATTGGGATATATTATTAAAAAGACAAATGTACATTATTCCAACGAAAGACCTAGTGACCTTTAAAAGACAGTAGATAAATTCAGCCTGAAGAAAAGTATAGGTCAAATAGACAGATTTCAGCAAATTTTAACTATCCAATTTCTTGTCTCATCAGAAGGGCCAGAGTCTACAGATTAAGCCAGATGCTCAGGAACATCCAAAATGTTTAGGCTTAAACTTCAACATGTGGTGTGCCGGCCAAGGCATATAGCCAACTAGTTTAGATTTGGATGGATCTTTTCTGTTGCTGGTGCATGCCAGTGGGACAGTTTACCCTATGCTGTTAACTTGTTAAGCGTTTATCTCAACCGACACAAGTTGTTCCACTTTAAGCCATTTAGGCCTCTCATCTCTTAACAGAAGCAACAAACTCCCTAATCATGGGCCACGCTGGGGTTGAGGGTGGATTTCCCTCGTCTCCCTTCGAAGCGCCAGCGGTCGACTTTGCGTATCCTGTTGCCTTTAGCTCCTGTTTCCAGGTTAATTGCAGCCAATCACGAAGCGAAATTTACTGCGGTAGTAATGCGTATTTTCAAAATGTTCACCTTCCTGTCTGTTGGAACTTTATGTCCTTGCTGCTTTAGCTTACAATGTAATTGTAATGGAATCAAGTTCGTACAGTCCCGTTTCCGTCTGCCTATTGTTTGGAAGGCTGAATAGAGATACATTGCTTTGCGTGTTGATTTTCTGTTGACTGATTTGTCAGGCATATGCCGTTTCCTTCTGTCTGTCTGACAATCAGTAGGCCTAACCAAACTTTTCATAAATAATTATATTTGATGTTAACCATTCTTCATTCAGAGTTGAATGTTGGGCCGTGTCTTTCTGTCTGCTGTTTGAAACAACGTGCGTAAAAGAAGGATAATCTCGATAGGCCTACTAAACAAAATAGCAGTGGCCTGTGATTGACAATTCTAACATTCATGACATAAATGTCAGTTAATAACAAACTTTAGTGCTGTTGGTGGCCCTCAAACTAAATTGGGTTGGACATAATTTTGGCAGCATAGGCTATGGCAAAGTTCTTTAGGCAGAAAATTAAATTAAACTACGACATTGCCAATAACAATCATATTTATTCGTTTTTCTTCCATCACAATCTTGTGTCCTATTTTATGAAAGTGTATATTGTCTAATGGGGAACTTTTCTCCTATATTAACTGTACAGAAATGTCCTCGGAAAAGAGTGCTCCATCAAGGTGCGCAATGATTATAAAATGTGCCTCTACACGCAGTCCACCAAAAATACAGCAGTAATTGTCGAGTAGTCTAACTATAAAATTACATGAAGTAGTAATTAAAAACACATACAAGTATATTCCATACCTCCAGAATAGATGCGGCCATCCCTGAGAAACAAAATCCCAAGAGTGGAGAGGGAAGTCGGATCGACGGTTCTCTTCTCTGCTCGTGTTCACCGGACAGTTTGGAAGAACTACGGCTGGAGCGCACAGACGTCTTTGGAGAGACAGAGAACCCGCCCCTTAATTACAGGGTCCGCGCACTTTGAAGATTCGCTGAGAGTCAGAGAGCGAAGGAAAGGGGATATAGGCCATTGGTGGAGAAAAGAAGACATCCCACCTCCCCAATTTCAGAGATGGGCTTAAAGGCTGTTATAATGAATTGATATTAATCGTCAGGTGTACACACTGCTGACCACCTTATTTAATTCAGGTTAAATAGCCTCGCCTGTTCCCTCAGCCCTAACATACGTGGCTATAACTTATAGTCCGATATGATTGATTTTATTATAGTGCTATGCATTCAACAATTCTGAAAATTAGCTTTGATGTTGGAGTTTTCAGGCAAGTTTTCAAGAGATTAAATTGTTCAAATTGCTCAAATTGCAAGTGCAATGGTCACAAAAACTGCTAAATTGTTGTGTCAAGGAAGGGGAACAGTCTAAAAAAACGTGACTGCATACGCAGTACATAGACACATTGCAATGGCAAAGAGGAACAGTAGTTGCAAGTGAAAGCTTTTGGACAAGGATAGATGAACACTTAAAATGAATAACTTAACAGGAATGAATCATTGCTTAATGCAAAGTCTCAAATAGACAACCACAGAATTTATTCAGCACCTCTGTGACCCGCGGTCTCAACAAAAACTTTACATTATGAGCTCGCACATCTGGAACTTATGTTGGAAAACAGCTGAATCCAAGGCCAACACACAAAGACACAGGACCTAGACTTCTGAGCGATCAATAAATAACTATGATCTGATGACTCATCTTTCAGCCTATTTCCTACATCCAGACAGGTTTACATTTGGAGAAAGCCAAAGTATACTTTCAGCCCACAATGTGTTCTACCACTGTTAAAACCAGTGGGGTGTCCGTAATGGTATGGGCAGCCATCTCATGGGTGTAATTTACAAAACTAGGTGCATACTGCAGTGCATGCACTGTTTTGTCATGATTTTAAAATATTCCAGGAAAATAAAGCCCTCAAACACGCTAAACAAATTCATGAGAGGTTTAATAAACACCAGGATAACGTCAAACACCTTCCATGGCCTCCACAATGACAATTTTGGGAAGTTCTGGTGCGCTTAGCTCAATGTAGATTTCCCACTCTTTTATCTCAGAACTGCATGCTTTTATTTTCGAAGAGTGATACAATATCCCACGACACACAGTTCAGGAGTTGTATTATGAAAGCATTCCAGTAAACACTGGAGCTTTTTCTGAAGGCTAAGCATGGCCCAACTCCATATTAGATAATTAATTTCAATATATTGTTAGAAGTATCCGTTCTTTTATCATCTACCCCCCTCATATGGCCAGACATGCATTCCAACTATATTCAGGCTGATAAGGCCACATATACATAAAGACACACTGACATTCTTACTGAAATGAAAAATGATGAAAAATGAACAAAACGTTTTGTATTGTGTTGCATATTCACTTTCTGGATACAGGGTCTGCAAAATGTCAGCGTTTAATGTTTTGAAAGAACATGTATTTTCGGAAATCACTGAAACTAGTGGCAAATGAGCTACCACCAACTTAAAGGATTTTAAATCTTAATGGGGAATAATGTAAAATATTTTAATTGTTAATTAGATTATGTATTTGCATTAATAACAATCTGACAATGTTTCACAACATTTATACACCAGAAATTACAGTATTTTGGGTGCATACAAACAGCTCATTCTTAAATGCTGAGTTTCTGTTTGTCCATACACCTGCTCCTTTTTCCAATTTAAAAAGCATCACAAAGACAAGCAAATATCTCTCCTCAAATGGGACATGGCAGACGGGTGCAAGTGATATCCCTCGGTCATTTCCTGGATGCTAAAACAGTTCAATCCATTCCTGTTCAAGTGAGAAAACCTGTGTAGTGTAGGGAATAATTTTGTCATGCAAATAGATTTTTATGCATCCAAATAGCTTTTGTACCTTACCATCCAAAAATGAAAGTAAAATGCCATAGTTAATTGAATGCACAGTTGCTGTACTTCAACTCGCTTTCACAAGCTGAGAACAAATCAGGAGTATCCCCTTTAACTTTGTTGAAGTATGGAAACAAATCCTTATGTGATGTTTTGAAACATCCCATAGCACCTCAGTAGCTGGTAGCATTGATGCAAAAGTCAGAATACACTCTTTTTTGTTTCAAGATCTGTTTAATGCAGAATGCAATTAGTTATGATGTGTCATTTTATTATTTTTATTGACTTACATACTTACTGCAATTAATCTGAACTTTGGACTGCTTTACCTAATTTGGCAGGTTTTAAAGAGCACACTAGATGTTCCATGGCTAGCATGATTGTATACTCTGCTTGTTCCTGCCATTAAGGTGCTGTAAAACTGGTTGGTCAAACAAGCATTGTGATTTGTTAAAACAATTTCAAAGATGCAATTGTAAATAGAAAGAATAACGTGAAAATCTTATGACATAACATTTGAAAGATTATTTGTTAACTTTTCAGAAGAAATAATTTTTGCCAGGACAATTCACAAACTTGAGATCCACTGTAAAAAGCATCTAGACATTATTTTCCAATGCGTCGTGCATTGCAGATACATTGTTGTTTGTAGCTGTGTGCCTCTCCGATGTTGAAATAATTATCTCTGTTGGACCGGCCCATATAATGGTTTCAGGATGAGGCAGCGTTTTGGATATTAGTGGATGCAACGGCATAATGTTTATGGACATATAAAGTATGCATAACTGGTTAAATTAAACGAAGCAGGTCTACTATACCACCTCTCTTGTTTCAGTTTACATTTCAAGTGACAGGCTTTAGCTGTATACCTGGGTAACATTAGAAAGTGCTTGTTTAGCATTGTCTATTAAAGTATCACTGTTATGATTAAAATATTTCTCCTTTCATGTAGAAAGTTCTGGCATATATGTTACAGCTTATTTTGTGAATCTGCTTGCTTAATGAGCCAGATAATGTTCTATATGTATGACTACGGATAGTGCTATCGCTGACAACAGCCTGGCTAACTGTCCAATGCCCATAGCAACTCAAACAAATAGCCAGTCTGCCTGAACAATAACAGTGCAACTAGAACAAAGAACAAGGTGGCTTGAGTAACAACACACATTTTGTGTAGGAACTATTTCCTATGGGGATGATGAAATCGTATAAATACATTGATCAACAATATTTCAAACCTGTTGCAAAAAAGCTATTTTAAAATTTTTTGGGGGTAAAAAGGCTTTGTATGACTGCAGCACAGCCATAATGAAAAGGTAGCTTACCACACCCTTTCTTGTACAATGTTTTTATTATGGCATTGTAATTGCAACATTTGCCTGCAGTACAGTGGAATGATGGTGTTTCAAAGTATTATGCCAGAATTGTGATTGGCTGTGATATTCAATTATGGATTGTTTTGATAAAAATGGAATGCTGATTTCTGATGTACCTTTTTGTTGTTTAGAGAAAAAATGATTGAATTCGTGTTTAAAAAAGTGTTTTACCTTTTCAGTATCTTGATATTACAGTATCAAGATGAGCAGCCAACAGAGAGGTTAAAAAATAGGTTACCATTTTGCGAGAGGCATAACACCATGCTCCACTTGAATTGTGATTCAACATAGTAGATATTAGGCTTAAAGACATGTAAATGAAAATAAAATACCTCCTGTAACTACCCTCACAAAGCTGTACAGACCTACTGCAACTTCAGAAAATCCACCATCTTGTTATTTTAAATTTTTATTATATAGTATTTCTAGAATGCTTTCTCAGATGAATTGAATTGTCTATACATTGGTTAAATATATTAACAGCTGCCAGGGCTTCAATAGTCTTCTTCAAGCTAGTCTTGATATCAAGCATCCTTGTGGGGTGTCTCTTTTCTCAAAAAGAGAGGACAGAAGAATAAAATTTTTGTCAAAAATAAACATATAATTTAAGTCCTTATTTTCTCCTCAATTACAAGGCATGGTCAGAGGATGGCTTGTCTTCTGGAGAGTCTAGCCCTCACATGAACACACCACTAAGTTTAGCAGTCTGCTCTCCGACTGACCTTCACTCGTTATTTTATTATAGCAACCAAAAGCAGAGCATAGGGACCGGTAGGACAGTGTACTCTGAATGGACACAAACCCACCAAAAGCAGCACCAAAAACAATACAATTTGCTTAGAAAGGTACTATGTACATCTCAGGAATTACAGTTTGAAGCATCTATTAAATTATACAAATTCTCAGTCCAGTTGTAGCCCACAAGTAATATGAACTGCGTCATAAATAACATTACCTTGCCACAAATGAAAATAAACTGGAGTCTAAGTATAGGTTTGAAAACATTTGAGAGGAATTCTCATGCATATTTCATTGAATTAATACTTACAAACACAGCATATATCCATCATACGTGGCAACAATCTCCTGACACTTTTTGCCTCTGTCCCAATTGGCATGTCCTTAAGTGTTGCACAGGCCTTGGTGTTCAAAACGACTTTAGTGCACTATATAGGGAATAGGGTGTAATTTGAAACACGGCCTGAGGCATTTTGCTCTCCTCTTATTACCATCTATGGGCTCTTAGTGGTGTTTCTGCTTGAACTTATAGGTTTCCTTTTCTTTTCAATGTTCATTAATACTTAACACTTTACATTAAAGGGAAATGAGAGGGTAAGCTACAGCATCTATACTAGTAACAAGTGTTGCTAAGTGGTTTTCTTCACTTTTATGAGAGTTTTTTATTCATCTGAAATCTCTACCGGGTTCCCATTTGCAGTTCTCTTCAAACGGCAATCCAACTGCTATAATTAGAGATTTTGTTAAGTACTTAACAGCCTTTCCAAAAAGCTGTTTCAGTTTTATTTTCTATTTTTATTTTGGGGGTTTGGATTTTAGGAATAGGGGCAAATGGCGCGTGTTAAGGAAGGCGGTAGTACAGTAGGAACTTGGGAGAGGCTGGAATTCGCCATTACGGAGATGGTGTTCCCTTGCAAAAAAACATCTTTAAAGGATATTTTTTGGTCATTTTGTTATGCTTCATTGGACATGAAGGTCTTGTAAAGAGCCGCCAGCCGGATTCTTAGTCACGCAGCAGCCTCACATGTGCACCAGGGGCAGCGGCTTACACTGCTGGACCAACCTAGGCCAACCTAGAGAAATATAATTTTCTAGGAATTAGAAACCATAAAATACATTTTGAAATCGAAGGTTTTTGCAGATTCAAATGTCTTCTTCTAAATGTTTCATTCAGGGGCTTCAGAGCATGGTCGAACTAGGGTTTTTTACCTTCATGATTGAAGACCCACATACAAACACTTAGTGGACACTTTTAGATGGTTGGTGATTACATGCACCCCACAGCATCTTTTTGGCTGATAGACGTAGAAAGCAGTGTGGTTGTCTGCTACAATAACCCATCCAAGACCGAGGAGTCCTGTGACAAACCAAGGAAACCAGCATGCACAGGATATTTCCACATGCTCCAAACAGCTTGGGCCTCCCTAAGAGGGGCTTCATTGTGTCATAATGGTGGGAGGGCTGCACCTTTGTTGTGTTTGGAGCCATCACCACCTCATGTAACTGCATGACCTTTATCTCACTGCGTTTCTCGACCAAAGTTCTGATCTCATCTTGTGTGGGACCCCTTCCTCTTTTGAATTCAATTTTCTCAGCTCAGTAATTGTGCAGATATGGGAGTGGTTCATGAAGGTTCGTATCCACTTTTTGGCTTTGCAGGGAAATGTGCACTGGTGTTGTTTCTTCATGGAAGATGTGAACAATCCTCGGGGTGGACGTGTATCCAAACCAGTGGCTGCAGACTCTCCTTCAATTTGAGATCTGTGCATCCTTCTTGTTATTTCCAACTGGCCTATGAAACTGCAGTTGCTAGAGTGTGCCTTCTGGGCCCAGATATTTGCACCTGTGGTTCTGGCTTCTTGAGCAAGGCCCTGTTACCTGTCAGACATACAATTGTTGGCATCTCTGGGCCTGGGACTGAGATGTTGTGGCCCATCCCTGAGTTGCCATTACACTCAATTGATGCCTGGCCCTTGTTTGTAATCCTGGTGCCCAGAACTCCCCTCTTGGTTTCGACACAGCAGTCAGCTGCCTTAGTTCCAAGAACCAAGGCAGCTGTAATCATAACAGTATAACACCAAGTCAATTTAACTTCAGGGATATCAATCTGTCCAGTTAGGAAGCATGAGTGATTGTGAATCAATGCCACCTGTTTTGGGTGCAAGTGGAAGTGACAACAGGTAGACTGGAGAGGCAACAGCAAGACAATGTTTTGCAGGAGTAAAGCCACAGACAATTGCTCTCTCCTTATCCCTCCAGACTGATTCTTGCGTTTTGCTATTGTCTTTGTCACTACTGGTAGCATGAGGTGGTACCTGCAGCCCATTCACGTTGCACAGGGAGTCCAGCTCCTCCAGGGTGGCACATCAATAGTGGTATCTCCTCCCAGCATGGAGGAGATACCAGGAGACAGGCCGTTACATGAGGAGAGATGGACAGGGCCGGAGAAGCGCATCAACCCAGCAACAGGACTGGTATCAGCAGGAGCACTGCCAGAGCCCTACATAATGTCTTCCAGTGGGCTACTGGTGAGCATGTTTCTGACCGAACTGTGGGAAACAGATTACATGATTAGTCCAAAAGGTTTATCTTCCATAGTTCTTATATTTTCTCCAATGATTACAAAGATAACACGTATTTTATGCCAGGACACATAGTAGGCGTCAGTGGTCATAGCCAAGCATTACACAGACTATTGTAAGAAATAGTTTATCCTACCAAATACCCTTGTATGGTACATTCCAACCAATGGACCAAGGGTCTATTCAGAGAGTCCTATGACAGTCACATACACGGTTCCTAGCAGGTGGTATCAGTGATGGAGCATCACATATCCTACCTGGTGTTCTCTGTACAGAGATAGTTAGTACTCTCATACATTGTCAAGCTTAATTAAATAACTTTTAATGCCCAATATCTCTCACTGGATGATGAAGGCATTAATGCCATTGACTGGCCCTCAGGTTCCCCAGACTTGAATCCAACTGAGAACCTCTGGATTCTTATGTATCGGTGCATCTGACACCGCCAAGTAGCACCACAGACTGTCCAGGAGCTCACTGATGCACTGATCCAGGTCTTGTAGGAGATCCTCCAGGACACCATCTGCCATCTCATCAGAAACATGCCCAGACACTGTCGGGAGTTCATACTGGCATGTGGGGGCCATACACACTACTGAGTTACATAAGTTCAATTGTTTACTTAGATTTTCGTTGTGAGTTAGAATCCAACCATCAATCGGTTGGTGATTTTGGCTTCCATTGACTATTGTCACATCAATTCGTTCTCAACGAATTACACAATATACTGTAAAGATTTCAATTTTTAATATTCTGTATTTCTTACATCAAGACCCGATGTGTGATTTAATTTAGAGCAGTATATACAAATACATTATTGTCCTAGTGAAAATATGTATGTGAATAGGAATGCCACTAATTTAATCTTGATTCCCAAACAAACTTGTCTGTCTCTGTGTTCGTCAGTCTGTCTATCCGTCCTCCTTACTGCTTTGCACTAAATGCCTTTAACTGTGTTCTTGGTCAGTCAGATTGGCTCCTTAGTTCCATTATGGCTTTGGAAACAGCAGCCAACTAGACTGGGGGAAATGGAATGGGAGTCCATGGAAGATATGTCTCTCTCTCTTTCTCTCTCTGGGTAATGCATTTCCCTTAACACCCCCCCACCCCACCCCGCAATCTGAAACCCCCTGAAAATTAACAATGTTAATAATACTGCTATGGATGGGGGAAATTGAAATGATTAGATGTGTTTTACTTGCTTGGTGATGGAAATGTGGTGGTAGGGAATCAGGGTCAGGGACAGACTGAGATTCTGCCTCGAAGGCAGGCTGCATGACTGTGTTATATTTCCACTATGTGTGGTCAACTAATCAGGCATGTCAATGGAAAATGAGAGAGCAAGAGAGAAAAAATAAATGGGTGAGGAAGGGAGAGAGGTATAAATAGCGAGCAAAAAACTTGAATATAGCAGCAGGTATCACTAAGGCATCGATTACGGTCTGATAAAAAACAGTCATTTCTTCAGGAAATGGAAAACAAATTACCATATTTTCCCATTAGCTAAAATGGGATAAAGAAACTTCAGAAGCTGTTTAATTTCAAAACGCATTCTCGTGGTCCAAGAGTCATGAATTGTTCTGAGTACAGCATGCAGAGATTTTATCAAATGGTTACATTGAGTAACATGACAATAGGCAACTTTTTATATATATATTTTTTAATTAAGCCACACTGACACACCCTGATCAGAGTTGTAGCTATACAGTTTCACTTTTACCCTAACTTGATCAGACTCCTGCCTCTAATTAAATGCTGAGTGTATCTATTTAATCTACAGCAAAGTTGACAGCAGTGTTTAGCTTTAATGTAATATGTAGTTTGAATTGCCAATTTGCTTGTTAGTTATTGGCAATACGATCCAGAAACTGTCATGCTGGTTATGACCAGTCTAGGTCATTAACATAAATCCTATGTGATCATTTATTTTCCAATTGAAATGTGCCTAAGCGTGTGTTGAATGCTGGTCATTTGCTTCACCCAAGAACACATTAGGTCAGTAGCTAAAGCTATATTAGCATATTCTGCTTATAGCTTAAGAACAAACAATATGTTACTCTTCACACAAGCGTAGTTCATAAGCATGATTCAAGTGGATACCGATGTAGCGTAGTCTAGGCCTACAGCAGGCTAGTATAACTATAACATGCAGACATACATTTTACAAACACTGAAATACTTCAATACATCCACTTTAAACAGAGCCCACTGCCTCCTTCGTTTTGTATACAAGTTAAAGGGTAGTCTGTAATCTGTCTGTCTGTGTCTGGGTCATGCGACATAGTCAGAAAGGCGGCAGCCCCAAGGTACTCTACTGTAAAGCAGGAGGGCAACCATTAGATCCCCAAATCCCATTTCAGTTGTAACAACGATCTAACAATGTGTGTCTGTACTGTAATTACACTGTCACTGCCTGTGTAACTGCCATGTTGAGTTTTAGGAACATTTCAAATTTTACAGTACAAATACATGTTTTATTTCTCTGCTGTGAGCATCGATTTGAGCTTTCAGCCATTGAGGAAGCACTTCCCTTGATATCAACAAAAAGCACTTTTCTGGCTGCCATGCGACTTGTTCAATGCTTGTGGAATATCTTGGGGGCCCCACAGAGGGTACTGCAAATGACCAGCACCCGTTGGGTTTTGGTGGTTAGCTACAGAGTGTTTTATCCTTCTGGCATGTAAGGGTTCTGGTCCCGACTTCCCAGTTGAGCAAGCAGTGTGATAAGAACCAGAAAAACATTAGATGTGCTTCCCAGGACACATATCTCATCATTGACTCGACCGAGGTTATTGGGAGTAGCTGGCAATGGACCTAAATTGTGAACTGATATCATGAGATTGGGGCACAAAAAGTAATAAAGCAAAAACAGTCCTGGTTTAGTTCTTAAAAATACGTACGAAATACGTGCACCAAAATACGTGCACCGGAATTCGTGCACAGGAAGCAGGAGCTTTGAATGATGCGCCCTACTGTAGGCCTTGAGAGGCCATTTGAATAAATTAAAGTTTGTCTGGTTTCTGGTCCAACATGTAGTGAATACTGTAATAACATCTAATAAAGCTATTTACAAAACACTATTCAGAGTCAAACCCTGGCATCCAGTTTGGACACCAGTTTGGACGCCGTGATCCACAACATGGGCAGTGCAGCACCTCTACTTGACGTCAAAGGAAATGTTCTGGTGATGCCTAATGACTCATGGCAGTGCCTAACAGCTGTTGTGTAGTTGGTCCAAGCACCTATTAGTGAGACGTTATCAAACCCTGATGAAACACCTCATAGTAATCTTTAGAATCACCGCCAACATGGAGAAAAAAGCAAAATATATGTGCAAAAAAGGGTACACCACAATTAAAAGAAAACCATGAGTCTGGCTGGTGGTGGTGGTGTGTGTTTGTATGCCATTGCACTCTGTCTTTCATGTGATGTTTGTCATTATCACTTTAATCCTTTGGGACAATTAGCTACCACTTGATCTTTCATGTTGGCTTTTTTTATTGGAGTCTTCATAAGACTGTGAGGAGCCCAGGGGCTGGTGGGTCTGGGGGCAGCCCAGCCAACCCCCACCTTTCCCCTGCAGGATGGGAAGGGTTAAGGCAATGTGCTGGGTGCCCCCAGACCCACAGCTGCTGAGGTTTGGCTTTGGAGCGCATAACCCCCTAGCTGGAGTGCTGCCAAACGGGAGGGAATGTTTGAGACTAAATTGGGGTTTTCTTTTTTTGGTTATTTTATTTGGTATTGGTCAGAGATCTTACTTCATACAACCTGATCTGTTCCATGTGTGACATCAGGCAGCTTCTTTAAATGGTAAGTTCTTTTTATGGGAATAACTTTGCTATACAGTGAGGCCCAAATATATTGACAAACTTGATACAGATGAACAACAAAATGACAGTAAATACAAAAATTCAGAGCTATATACCTAATGCTCTGATTAAGGGGAAAATTACTATTTACTTTAACAAGTAAAAAAATCTATCTCTCTTTAACCACCCACAACAAGGGTGGGTATGTTGTTGACAAGGGGATACATATACAGAAAATAACCTCATACCTACAGTATATTATGGTAGTGGATCTTTGAAGTTATATGCTTCCTTTGTGTTCATAACATCAATGGCATCAAGAACTTAACAAGCACCAGGACATTTTGGCTAAAAATATTGGTTGCCTAGAACATAGGTCTTCTAGACAAACAATAACCACATTTAAACTCCAAATGAATGCCTGAACTTAACAATCGAAAATCGACTATCGTCCACAAACATTGGATACTGATGGGAATAATTTCTGGGGGGAGAAAAAAGCACCAATGTCTTTTATATATTGCTCCTGTTTGGGATTCCTTGTTTTCCAAAAGGGCAAGACACTTTTTATTGTTTGTTCATAAAGCTGTCCTATATAAACTTCCAAATGATCTTACCTTAAAGCACATTTAAGGTAAGGCTTACAGCACTTAAACATGATCGCTGAACTGGATAGTTCCCTGGGCTCAGTCTAAGATAGGTACAATATCATTTAGCTTCTGTGCCCCTAGGCTGAAAAGCACTGTATCCATAGCACATTTTAAAAAGTGTCTGACTGAACATTTGAATTGTTCTTGTGTTTTATATCATTTAAAAAATGTTGTTTCTCATGTTTTTTATTGTTTCTTGTTTTACTACAGGGCAGCACTGTAAATTAGACCTCGGTCTCAGCTAGTTTTCCTTGTGTAAATAAAATAAATAAAAATAATTCCGATTGCAGCGGCTGTTTTTGTGTTTACATTTTACTCTGCTGATGAGGGTCTTAAATATCTACAAGCCGAGTAAGACAAGTAAAATCTAACCTATTGCATGTCCCCAAAAGGAAAAATTATATGTTTGGTTGAGGCATTTAGTGTAAAATGTACAAACTGAGTAAGGGTTTGAATTTGGGTTAGTATTTAGGTTATCGGAAATTTGATTTTATATCGGACTCAATGTTTGCATTACTAAGAGGATAGCTATTCCTAAAATGCGTGTGTGATGCAAAACTCTTTAAATTCTGATTAATTGTCTTGTGTGAGATGGAAATCTATCACATTTTATTGCTTCCACAACCTATGAAAACTCCAGAGCATGAAATTGCACTGAATGGGAGAGTTAGAATTTTAAATCGTCCAGTACAATATAAGAAGCCCTCTAATGTTGCCAAACTTCCAGTGCCAGACCCATCCACAGTGACATTGCTCTATATACTTGAGTAGTATTCAATTCCAAACGTAACAGGTTTTTTTCTGCTTTCATGTCAAACGCTTGATAAATTCTGTAAGATCAGTGCCATTCTTCAATTGTCATGTGAGTCTGGGTGCACTAAAATTTTGATAAAAGACAACTCTCAAGCTCCAGTGTGATATATAACTGTCTTTTCATAACTAAAGTCACTTCTGCAAATTCTTTGGTTTCTGTCTCACAGGGTAAAGTATCCATGTTTGCAGAATTTCTCTGTAACAGAGGATCCTTCAAAGCTGTTCTGAGCTGATGTTGGGTATATAACGATGTGGTTTGGGATGGGGACTGTATTGTGTATTTATAGGAGACATATTGCTTCAGCAAGAGGAATAATATCTTTAGGCATGTCAGGAGTATGATGTTAATCTCAACTTTCTCGCAGAGTGAACAACAGTATCAGATCCATTCTATGGGACAGAAAGGATCTATGACTAGTTTTTGGTCCATTGAGATAGATAGATGTGTCCCCACTTCCTATAGACATGTATCAGAAGAGAGAAAAACACATACTTAAAGTAGGTCTTACAGACCTTTCAAAGATACAAAACGTTCAGTGTTAGTGGTTAACTTATCATGATTATAGAACAATAGGAATCTATGAAACAAAGTAGAAATGGAAAGGAGAAGAGATGGATGGAGTAGAAAGGTTGAAACAAATCTAAGCGAATGTGCTAAATCATTGTGCAAAAATGCACCACTCTCAAACTGTATATTTTTTTAAGTCAAAATTATATTAATCATTCAGTTGAAAACCCTAGTGAGACAGAGAGTAAAGAAAAAAAGAAAATGAACAGAACTCAAAAATAGAAAAACATTATACGTAGGTAAAATAATCATGTCCTACCTAAAGAGAACTTTATTACTTAAACCCCTAAAACAAAACAAAAAGGCCAAGCCGCACCATATGTGTGGAAGGAAGCTAAGGTTTTCTCTCCTTTAGACCACCCAGTGTCTTTCTATTCACCCACACCCTTCAACTGCCCTGCTGGAAAATAAAGTATGAGTTTGAGAAAAAAGTTAAACAAAAAATCTCTCACTCCCAAAATCATAAAAACGTGAATGGAATAGTATCTTTTCTTCTCTTTTGGGGGGGTAACTAAAACTCACCAAACTCCACCTCTAAAGTAGACAAACTCCAATTACATGGATGTGTGGGGTCCTTATGAATGGCTTGTAAATAACACATAAGGAAATTTAACAAAATAATATGGAGATGCTGAAAGAATGAGGAAACGTGTTTTCTTTCTACCTATAAAGGAACCCAAATAGAGAAATTCTCCCAAGCCATGCTGTGCTAGGACTCGGACTGCTACTCTTGTGAAAATAAAGAAGAAAAACCTTCCTTCCCCCATTTGCCCAAACCTAAAGCCACAGCATGTGGTCTCTCTAAAAATGGCCGTCGTCGGTTCTTCTCGGGAAGGAGAGCCCAGAACGGCCCTCCACCGTAATGAGTCTGTGGGTGTGGCCCCTTGTAGATGGCTTTTGAGGGGGCCCCTCCCGGCCGGCCGCACCCCTTGCCAGCGCCCAAGGGCTCCAGGCTGCCTGACCAAAGACACCACGAGACTAGGCGATGCGGCCCACGCTAGAGCAACCCTGTCCTGTCCTGTCCTGTCCTGACTTAGCTGGAGGAACTGGTGCTCCTGCCCTCTACTGAAACTATGAGGTATGACCCACTCACTGGTGATAACAATACAAGTAGTAACTCTGTTAAGACTTTGAAGATCTTCTTATAATAACTAACGCTCTATATGAGATCAAAGCAACAGCATCTTAGTGCTTAAGACAAGACATGTTGAATCAATAGCCATGTTGAATAATATGATAACGTTCTAATAAATTGGTCGGTTTGTAATGTAATTACATGCTAGCAAGGCTAGCAGCTAAAATTAGTAACCTCAAGCTGATTAGAACCTAGCATTGAAAAATGTTGTAATATATAACATCTTTATGACATTAACAACAGTGCATTGTGGGTAATGAATAATATTTACAAAAATCATTACGTACACTCAAAGGTTTTAGAAAGCTTTCATCCACTTTAATCATTTTTCCAATTTGTTTTGAAATGTATGCAGTTCTAGTCCAGTGTATTAGATGAAATGATACAAAGGTAAGCAGTAACTGCCAGAGGTTAAAATAATGTTTAGGTTACCAAAAACTGAAAAATAATGTACATTTCAGAGTTATAAAAAAATATTTTTCCAAGGAAGTAATGGACTAGCAACTTACAGCAGTTCTGCAGAAATGAAAGTAAATTAAGAATTTTAATTGGAACAGCCGTGTTGGAACACATTGTGTAACTACACCCTCTTAAGCATAATTTGGACAGTGTTGTACTGCAGGGGGTAATATATTGCAATCACAATGGTTAGAAAAGGGCAAAGAAACACAGACAGACCATTACATCCCTTAAAAGTGTAAGTGTTTCCTTTAGAAAAGCCAATGTGTCATTGAGTACATATTCAAACCATCAAAAGGCAATTGGAACTGGAGGAAACTCTGACAGGAAGAGGTCTGGCAGACCCAAAGCCACAACAGCATCAGAAGACAAGTCTCTGAGAGTAATCAGCTTGCGTGATAGACAGCTCACAGGAAAACAGCTTCAAGCACTGCTTAACACTAGTTGAAGTAAGCAAGTCTCAGTTTCAGCTGTGAAGGGAAGACTGCAGGTTTGACAGGCCAAGTGGCAGTGAAAAAGCCATTACTTGAATGGCAAAATAAGAAAAAGATGTTCACCTGTGCCATGAAGCACCACCAGTGGATTAATGAAGACAGGAAAGTCTTATGGGCTGAAGAAACAAAATGTTTAATATTCAGTTGATCATGCAAGGATTTTATACACCATAGAGTAGGCAAAAGGATGGTTCCTCATTGTATGACACCAACTGTCAAACATGTTAGAGGAAGCATGATGGTCTGGACAGAGTGGCACCCTGAACCAAAATGGCTACCACATTATTTTGCAGCACCATCCAGTACCCTCTGATCAATTTGTATTTGGTCAAGGTTACATAATTTTATTAAAAACTGTAAAAATGGAGGTGCTCTAAAACTTTTGACCAGAAGTGTATGTTTTTAAAAACTTTAAAACAGCTATTTTTGGGGTTGTAGGTAATCTTGGACTATAACAACGTTTCTACGTTTGACCACACTGTGTTTTTCACGTGGTACATAAAAACTCCTTATACCCAACCTTAAAAATCATGCCACCTACCATTTAATTGGGAAAAGGGTTAATGTCCATTGATAAATACAAATACACCAACTTTATATATGCACTTTTATCAGTGTGTCAACTTTTTCTCTTGTGGATTTTTCATAACTTTATTTTATGTAAATGAAAATGGGTAGTTAAGCCAAAGCCACTTCTGTGACTGGACTGTGGTTTGGGAATGTTGTTCTTAGTACTGAGAAATTTCATAGTCAAATTGACCCATTCAACTTATTACGTTATTCTAGCTAACTGCTCTTTATCCAGTTTATAACTACTGCCTTACGAGGAGTGACTCTAATGCCTATCGAGTGTTTAGGCCAGGGGGAGTGATTGAGTGATGCAACCAGTGATGACCTGGTTTTAATTTATGGAGGGGCTCCTCTTTCTATCCTCTCATTTTCCACTTCTGTCTCTCCTCACCTCCTCCCCCTCGCTCTGCTCTCGGTATAGGTTTTGTTCAATTGCTTCTCTCCTTTGCTTTTAAACAGATCTGCCTGTTTGTGGAAGTGTGGCTGGCGGTCGACTCCTCAGCTGGCAAGGCAGCGGCTTTTAATTGCACTTTGTTGTGGCGGGTTGGGGGGACAGAAGGGCCTGTGGTCGGGCTGCTGCACAATGACTCTCTGCACTGCCAGCACACGAACACACACACACGCACGTGCAAAGCACACTGACACACAAATGCAGGCACACTAAAGTAGGCCTATTTGCTCTGACAGAAATGTATTTATCAATATTCTGTATTGAATCTCCATCCAGAGCAGCTGAATGGTTTTATCAAGGAGAATTAGAGGAGAAAAACAAGTAGCTGGTTTTGTGTATCCCTACTGTTCTGCAACGCTGAAAGCATATAATTATCGCATTTACAAGGAAGAGCTGCTGAATGATAGGTTGGACGCCTGAGAAAGCATGGGGCTCCGATCCGCCCTTCTGCTCCACCCAGCCAGTCCTCGTGTGTGTTTGGGTTCTTTTCATTCAGATATTGATTAGATGAACTGTGTGTGTTTTATTCAGTTGCCTCTATTTGACTCATGATCTTTGTTGATCTTTTAAGGATGAAAGAGCCCAACAGCTGTTATCTAGATAATGCTGAAGGGAAACAGATTATGCAATTTTTAGAGATTGCGAGGGGTCAATTTAGAGACCCAAAACAAGCTTATAAAAATTTCATAAATGTATTTACAATATATTTGCTTTGAATATGATTTGAAAATGCATGAATGATAATCAATACATATACATTATTATAAAAATGAAATCCTCACCCCCTCTTCCCCCTCACCTCTCTTGTCGTTCTCTACTCCTCCCCTAAAGTATCCCTCTGCAGATAATCTCTTTGTTTTGTTTATTTTCTCGCCAGTATTGCACGTGTGTTTATCCAGAGTGATTCTTTTTCTACTCCTCCATCATTGTGGCATTTGTGCAGTCTGTGGTCAGTTTGTGTTTTTTGTGTGCAATTTACTCCTACATGCAGAGACTGATGTGTGGTTCTCTTCAGCCCCCTTCTCTCTAAAGAAAAAACATATTCATTTTTCCATTGACTTGCAGTAAAGTGTTCTCACTGGTTCTACTGCTCACCGCAGCATCAGCAATGATGAGTGACGCATCACTACACATATACAACAAGGCACAAACAAACATATTCTTCAGAGAGATGCACATGGCAACAAAGTGCACATCACTGTTGTATGTTACATATATCTACCTAAGAAAACATAAATGCACTGTCATTATTTTGAGAAACTAAATGGAAACTGGCCCCAAATAAGGAAACCAATAAAGAAGCCTCAAAGCTTCTCTACGACGTCTGCCAAGATGCACAAGGGATTCAGTAGAGTGTAAGTAGGAATACATCCATTCATTAAGGCTTCAGGTTGCCATCCAGATAAAATCACACATTTACAGATGCTGTATCTTTATTTGATCATCCTGTTGAATCTGGAATTGTTGTTACGCAGTGGTAAAGGAAAACTTGTAGCATATTGAAAGTTTCTAACTTGATTTGCCTTAGATAAATATGTATTTCTAACAAAAATTACAATCCACATCATAATTTACATTTTCTGTTGATGCAGAATTAGCAATTGAAGCAAACTGGTTCAAACTCAGATACAAAATACATGTGCTATATGATCCTTTTTTATACCTTCATGCTGTTCCTTTAACTGTAGGATAAAATGAATTATTGATTTCCTTGGTATGAATACATTCTATTTTGATTCAAGTTTAAATCATATAGATTCAATAAAATATGTGACTGTCTTTTTACACTTATGGCTGAAAATAGATCTAGAGGAGATTAAGTGCTGACCTTATATTTGAACGGGAGACGGAAATGTTGAGATTTTGTTGAATGTGTACTAATTATGCCCTTAACAAAAGAAGCAATCAATTACTTCCTGCAGAATGCTAACTTTAAATAAGGTGGGGGGACTTGTGTCACCCCAGCTGCCAAGTATTGTAATAGGGTAATGATATTGAGTTGCTGTCTACTTGCCAAGGTGTATGTGTGTGTGTGTGCGTGTCTTTGTGTGTGTTTGTGAGCACTTCAGGAGAACCACTAATGGGTGCCACATTCACCCAGTACCATGACGCCATGCCACACGCCTGTCAAACAATCACACACGCACACACTCAATTTTGTCACTATATGTACACTCTCACATGAAAACATATGCACAGTCACACATGCATACACGCTCACACATACATGAATACCCCTTCAGCCATATTTGGACTCATACTAAATATCAAGTATTAATAATTATGTCAAAAGCTTTGCACAGTACTGTAATGAGTGGCATTATGCATTTGGTTTCATTCTGACTCTCTTCTGCCTCTATGGCTGTTATGTATTTCCTATATATTGTATCGCTTTCTCTCCACATTTTCCTCCTTTATCCATTCTTTCCCCCCTTCACTCCTCTCCCCCACTCCTACCCTCTGTGCTTGACTTCTCATCTATCTCCCTCCCTCTCTTTCTCTCTTTCTCTCAGTTAGCTTCATGTGGGACTGATTGAGGATTCAGCCCTCATCAAAGGCAGTATGTGGTTGAATGTGAGCAAGCCACTGGGACTCCAATCTCGCCCTAGTTAATGAGCCCCCACCCCACTCCAACCCAATCCCCCAACCCCCACCCCATCTCCCCCTTAACAACCACTCCGGCATCACCCCAGCACGCTCGCACAATACGGCTTGCCCTGTTCTCCTCCAACATATTCTCTCTCGCCTCCTTCTTCCCCCACAGTCCCTCCGCAGGATCTGTTCCAAACCCAGCCTGGCGTCTGTCTCTCTGTGTCGGACCCCCTCCTTCCGACCACCGCCATCACCACACTGATCGTGCACTCCATCACTTTGCAACGCACACAGTGTAACACACACTCTTGCAAACATGCACACACAAATACAGTCAGAAAGTGGCGCAAATGCATGTATACTGCACCTATTATGTATGGATTCATACACCAGTGAATGCAGCTATACACAGAAATAGACAATAAAATGTCCATAGTCTTTCCTAGTAATTATTTATATATGAAACTTTGAAAGGGCATTATTGTCACTTTAGGTTTTCTGCAAAAGTGATGTGGTGAGTATTTTTTTGTTATGTTTGGAGTCGTTTAGGGAGAGTGTTGGGTCATGCAGCTCTCAAAGACAATATTCCTACAGCGTTTCCTAGCGTAAGGTCATAAGAAATATTTTAAAAAATAACACAATGGAATAGAGCAAGCTTTTATTTAAAGTAGATCCATCTCTTGTTCCTGACCTTCAATTTTATCTTTGTATTCACACCCTTAGCACTGCTAGTTCAATCCGGAAGAATTCAGTGATTCAACCTAACTCACCCTTGAAAACCGGATGTCCCTCACTGCAAAGATACATTTGCCCAAAGTAACCAAAGATTCAGCAGCAGATATTCAGCCACTGTCTTGTCTGGATGTGTAGGAGTGGCCAGACAGAGGTGGAGGGGCCAGGGCAGAGCAGACAGCACTCAGGCCCATCCATATGTTTCCAATTCCCCCCAGCCATCCCCTCCTCTCCACTCGCCTCCACTCATCTGTCTGTGGTGCTCTCCGTCTAAGCTGTGCTTGGCTGTGGTGACCCCCCTCAACCCTCCATGCCTGGGGACCATTCTAGCTCAGACCTATTACTCCAAGCGAGACCACTGCTGATGACATCCATTCATCCAGTCATCCCCCGCTGTAGGTAATGATACACAGGGTCATACGAAACACCATTGCCCATCCTCTGAACTTTTAAAATTACATTCACCAAACAATACAACAACCCAATTCATAATACGACGACAGTGTAATGCTAAACTTTATGGCCCTGCACAGTTTTCTAGCTGCACACAAAGAAATAGGTATTTGTGTTGTTTTTATATGAGTGTATTCACCACATTTTGGATTGTGTCAAAATGTTATTTATGTTATTGACAAGCAAGAGAACAGAGAAATATTTGTTTTATTACAGTCACCACCAAAATGATTCACATGGAATTTGCCAAATGGCATTGACTCTTGCATATGGTCAAAATCAATCAATCAAATGTATTTTATAAAGCCCTTTTTACATCAGCAGTTGTCACAAAGTGCTTTCACAAAACACCCGGCCTTAAACCCCAGGGAGCAAACAACAATAGTGATGAACTTCAGTGGCTAGGAAAAACTCAAATGCTTTCTCTCAGATGTTTGCATCCAGTGGCTGTATAGGGCCCTTACTAAGCATCATGATTTTGGACTTTTTACAAAGATCTAGATGACTTTTTTTGAAAGGCATCCAGGGCTGAAACTTGGCAGCAACTGGATTTTCCGGCAATCTTGTTCTCGGATAAATTGTTTTATTTTTAAATAATTTAAGATTTTTTTTATGAGAGATTGATGTATTTAATATAATATAGTTCAGAGTAAATGCATCCAGTTCTTCTGTTATCATTCTGTTATCATTTCTAAAACCACAACCATTTCAGTTACATACAAGTAAGTTCAAAATTCTAAAAGAATATAGATAACAAAATGATATCTTAATTTTTCATTTATGACCTTCACAGGTTATGAAAAAGGTAGTAGAGATGGTGTTTGACTTCAAACAAGGCCCCCCACCCCAAATTGTCCGCTCAGCTATCAGCTCTGCCAAATCATCTCCCACAATTTCTTGAGGGAGGAAGACATCAAAGTAATCACCAAGGATCCACACCAACAAATAAACAACCTGTGGAAGGTTAAAAAAATAAATATCTTCCAGTCTATCCTTACCCGGGTCTACACTTCAATCGTAGAGTCCATTCTCACCTCCACCATTACCTGAACAGCTTATTTTCATGTGCCATGGCATTCAGTAACCATCTATCTGCCCCAAAACTATGTCAGCCACATCAAGACACTGCCTGTTAGCTGTGATTTAAATAGCTGCACTTTGATATGAATCTCCCACTTCATCGAGAAAGAGATTTATACAATGGCTTTTAAAAGTATTCAGACATCTGACCAATTCTCTCATATTACTTAATTGCAATTGGTAGAATGACATTTTTTATTTTTTATATTTTTTTTTATTTTAAAACACTGATATTCAAACTAAGTTATATAACAGTGACATTGGATTTGTGCTAGATTTTTTTTTGAAGAAACATAGCTGGAAAATGATTGTTGTGTAAGCATTAAACACAACGTATTAATATTTGTTTATCGAAGTCTTTTGCGGTACGTATGTGTTTCAGCTATGCACACAGGGCCAGAGTGATTTTGACCGATTCTTTATGAAGATCCATTTTCTGCTATGCAAATCTTTTGACAGTTCTATTCTGCTCACCATGGCTCACTATCTAGCCTGCTCAGTGCATCCACATGAGAGCTAACAAACACACCGACTATTTATACACCGACACTAAATGCAATTTAAAAAAGCACAGGTGTGGGATATTGACCTTTTAATTGCCCTTTTAACCTGTGTGTGTGTGTGTGTCACCTTGTGTGTCTGTAACAAGGTTAAACATTCAAGGGTATGTATACTTCTGATCAAGGCCATTTGAGTGATTTCTGCTATCATTATGATTTGAAAAGGAGCCAAACAACTATGTGATAATAAATGCCTTCATATTATCACTATCCTTATATTAAAGTTTTTTGCATGCTCAGTGAGATTTTCAAAATCAATGATAAAATGTTACAACTTCTGCCAGGGTATGCAAATTTATGAACTGTATATCTGGGTTAATTTGCCCTCTGTGGTGTCCAATTAATCAAAAGTTATGGTTACCTGGGAAATCTGGATGTTATTAACAGTGTTGAAAATAATCCCTGTTTTTATTGTCAAAACCAGTATGTTAGAAAAACCTGCTGTGTTAGGATTAGTTAGGGAGTTACTGGTAAAATAAACAAACCAAAAGGCTAAAGCTGTTTCAATGTTATGGTCTCTAATGGTCGATTAACTTCAATAGAGAAGCTAAAACAGAGAACTCTCTTTACAACGTCCCTGCCAGCTAACACCTGCTAAATTGTGATTTTTCCAAATTATCATTCAAAAATTGCACCACAGGTATAGCTCTATGGATAACCTTCTTAAAAATGGTACATAGTTGCAGTGAACCAATGTCAATGTAAAGCCAGAAACTTTACTTTCATTTAGTTTTATAGGTACTTAAAAGTGTAAAAAATGCAAGTGCCATCAGTTTTTTTTGTCTAGCTTTTGAACACTGAAGGCTGTCAACTCAGTCGCTGTTGTAAAACCCCATTTCCAAAATGCTGGGATGCAGTGAAAAATGAAAATAGAAACAGAATGCAAAGATGCGGAAAGACAACATATCAAATGTTGAAATATAAAAAAGAACATGGTTGGATATCTCACAATTAATTAGGTTAATTAGCAACAGGTCAATAACATGATTGGGTATACAAAGAACATTCTAGAGAGGATGAGTCTTTCAGAACTAAAGATGGGGAGAGGTTCACCGCTAGGTGAAAGACTGCATTGGCAAATAGCGCAACTATTTAAGAATAACGTTACTCAATGTAAAATTGACGGGTTTGGGGATTTCATCATCTATAGAACATAACATTATCAAAAGATTCAGAGAATCCAGAGAAATCTCTGTACACAAGGGACAAGGCTGACAACCAGTGTTGGATGGTGGTGACCTTCGGGGCTCTCAGATGGTGCTGATCATGTCAAAAACAGACATGATTTGAAATGCTGCTGCCTTCTCTGAGGCTGAGCTCAGTTTTGAATGACTGAGGTGAAGTGGTCAATGGTCCTGTGGTCTGACAAATCAAAATGTGAAATTATTTTGGGAAATCATGGATACCACTTCAACACAAAAAGGCCTGGTTGTCTATGGAAGACAGTAGTGGATGATTGTAGAATCCTTACCATGATAAATAAAAAACCCTTCACAACATCCAGCCAAGTGAAGAACCTCCTGGAGGTAGGCAAATACAGAAGGTTCACCACAAGGTGCAAATCATTAATAAGCCCAAAGAACAGAAATGCCAGATTAGATTTGGCCAAAAAAACAAGTTCTGGAACAGCATTCTTTGGACAGATGAAACTAAGGTCAACCTGTACCAGAATGATGAGAAGAACAAAGGAGTTAATAAAAACCCTGGAGTTTTTATTAAGGCTAAGAAGTGGAATATTCTGCAATGGCCGAGTCAATTACCTGATCTCAACCTAATCGAGCATGTATTTCACTTGCTGAAGACAAAACTTCAGGCAGAAAGACCCAGAAAAAAACAACTGAAGACAGCTGAAATAAAGGCCTGGCAAATAATAACAAAGGAGGAAGACCAGCATTTGGTGATGTCCATGCAGTCCAGACTTCAATCAGTCATTGCCCAAAAAGGATTCTCAACAAAGAATTTCAAATGAAAATTGTATGCATTATTGTCTTACATTTTACACTTACAATTGAGCCCCTGAAAAAAGTGGACTGTGTATAAAATGTTTGCAATTCCTAAACGTTTCACATATTTTAGTCAACTCCTTGAATTAAAGCTGAAAGTATGCGTTTCAACTGCATCACGGTGGTTTCATTTCAAATCCACTGTGGTGGTCATATAATGGAATTATTTGCACATCCTTGCATTTTGTTTTTATTTACATTTTATGCAGCGTCCCAACTTTTTGGGAAACAGGGTTGCATTTAAAAGGTAATACTCTCATCTTGTTATTGAGACATGGACTGGGAGCTACACTCACCAAAAGGATTATTAGGAACACCTGTTCAATTTCTCATGAATGCAATTATCTAATCAACCAATCACATGGCAGTTGCTTCATTGCATTTAGGGGTGTGGTCCTAGTCAGGACAATCTCCTGAACTCCAAACTGAATGTCAGAATGGGGAAGAAAGGTGATTTAAGCAATTTTGAGCGTGGCATGGTTGTTGGTGCTAGACGGGCCTGTCTGAATATTTCACAATCTGCTCAGTTACTGGGATTTTCATGCGCAACCATTTCTAGGGTTTACAAAGAATGGTGTCAAAAGGGAAAAACATCCAGTATGCGGCAGTCCTGTGGGCGAAAATGCCTTGTCGATGGCAGAGGTCAGAGGAGAATGGGCCGACTGATTCAAGGTGATTGAAGAGCAACTTTGACTGAAATAACCACTTGTTACAACCGAGGTATGCAGCAAAGCATTTGTGAAGCCACAACACGCACAACCTTGAGGCGGATGGGCTACAACAGCAGAAGACCCCACCGGGTACTACTCATCTCCACTACAAATAGGAAAGAGAGGCTTCAATTTGCAAGCACTCACCAAAATTGGACAGTTGAAGACTGGAAAAATGTTGCCTGGTCTGATGATTCTCGATTACTGTTGAGACATTCAGATGGTAGAGTCAGAATTTGGCGTAAACAGAATGAGAACATGGATCCATCATGCCTTGTTACCACTGTGCAGGCTGGTGGTGGTGGTGTAATGGTGTGGGGGATGATTTCTTGGCACACTTTAGGCCCCTTTTTGCCAATTGGGCATTGTTTAAATGCCACGGCCTACCTGAGCATTGTTTCTGACCATGTCCATCCCTTTATGGCCACCATGTACCCATCCTCTGATGGCTACTTCCAGCAGGATAATGCACCATGTCACAAAGCTCGAATCATTTCAGATTGGTTTCTTGAACATGACAATGAGTTCACTGTACTAAAATGGCCCCCACA
>JACXGJ010005110.1:0-41010 GCA_016801105.1 Esox niger
TACCTACATCCGGTATGAATTTTCAAATTTCCATTCAGACCACATACATTTTTTTACTCTCTTTTGAGGTACTTATCACATCACTGACAGAGATCAGTTTCTCATTTACTTATTAAAACTTATGAAAGGTTGTATGGCAATAGGAGAAATGTATGGACCTGTTCTGTCTTACAAATATGGTCTCATCACCATACTATCAACAATATTCATTAAAAAAAATGAGATCACACTTCAAGAGGAAATTCACTATTTTATTTAACTTTTTATTTTTCTTCAATTTTTCATAGAGTTTTTAACAGCAAGAATCAAATATAGAATTACCAGCCCTGTGAAAGGATTCCCATATGATAGCCATTGTCAGTCAAGTCATTTCTGTTGGCAAATCTACAGTGCCTCTTCATCAATCACTCAACTTTGTTAAAACCAAATTTACAAACTGGAGACCAAAAACGTCTAAAGGCGCCACAATCACGCTTCTTCACTCAACAATTATTCAATAATTTACCTCCATTGATATTTTCTATGCAAAATATATTATGGCTTTAGTTAGTGACAATCAGTGTTTACATAACAAAGTGCTTTGCAAAGAAAGTGGACATCTGACTGCATGGCACGAATCCTTTCAGGGGGCCTTCAACAATAAAAGAAGCAGAAACCAACAGCAGCAGGAGACAGAATACATTGTTTTAGCACTACAAGCTGAGAAAATTGTAAGTTCAGATTACATCATATCATAAAACCAGGCATGTGTGCTCGTAGCAGATAAAGAGTGACATGATCTGGAAAACGTTGAAGCCCACTGAAATGGCGAACTGTTGGGTTCTCCATAGTTTACATGGTAAAATACCATGACTTTGCCCCATTCATCAGCCAGAAAGCACAACTTACAAACATAATGAAACATAGCAATGATGTTTGTGCTGTATTGTATGTAGGTGGATATACCCATTGAGTATAGTTTTAGGAATCTTTTTTTAATAAACCCACTGCTTTGTTTTTGTATGTTTTTCTTTTCTTTTAGTCCATTACATTGATATTATACGGTGTAGTACTGTTAATATATCTCGCTGTATAACATGTTGACTTATTCAATATTACTCTGTTGTGAAGATTTTTTAAGGTATATGTAATTTCCTTTAACATGCACTATTCTCTGGCTAAGGTAAAGAAACAGGACTTGTTTTGATTGGTTGTGGCTGGAAGGGTGTGGCCATGACACCAGACAAACCCAGTCAGGCCCTTTTCTCAGGAGGTTAGTGAATACCTCCACCTGAAGGTTTCCTGGCAAACTACAAGCCGCTGACAAAAAAAAGAAGAGCAACACTGCCTTTTCTGAAAGGGCTAGAGTGGGAACTCTGCGCCACCACAAGCGGTTTTGTTCAGCCTTTCGTTGTTATCATTTTTCATTATCCTAGCAAAATTTCTTGTAGTTATAGACATTTTTTTATTCAAAATAAGATCTCAATATTATACATGATTCTCTCTTTTTTGACTATGTACAGAAGTGCAAAAAAGTCAACCTTCATTACCTAGGTTTCCCCCATGTTTGTTTGTGGCTGTAATGAGATCAGTTTGAGTACTCCATGCTCCACCCACTGTCTTCACCTGACCTTAACACCCTTAAGAGTGATTTTTAATAAGCTTAATTTAACATGGCCTGACATCCCGGGAGATAAAAAATATTAAATCAATAGTTACTATTTGAAATGGTAACAGTAGAAAATAATGTTTAATCTACACATAAGAACTCATTTTTCTAAAGTTTTTTCCATTCAAGAGTGACTAGTTACCAGATGATCATTAAATTATTACTCCACTGGCAATGAGAGTTACCACAGCAACCTCACTCTTCTAGTATTTCCTCAAAATTACATACCCATATAAAATATATTTGTTCAAAAAAACATGGACAAGAAATTAAACAACATTCTTACAGTTCACAAGAAATAAAAAAACATTTTGCTCACAATTATAACACAAAAAATCTAAAACAACATCACATGAATTTTCAGAAAACTGAATACGGTATAAATAAAACAAAAACATGCACTACCTAATATTCATCACCCTACAAAAAGTTATTAGTAAAATCTAATAAGACAAACTTAACCAAATATGAAAATGTCATCCATGCATTAAACAATGTGAAATGGCACATTCATCGTCTTCGACAACTGAACTCAACAAAATAGACAAATATGAGCATTAATCATTATATACATCCAGAGAGACTTCTGTGTTGACTAAACAGCATGAGTTAGGCAAGAGGACGGTTTGAAATGTCATGTTGCATTGTGCCGACCTCACGGTGTTGAATTCTAAGGCTTTGGATGAGTCATACAATCAGGTAAAACTTTGCCAACTCTTTCATACAATGTTGTCAATCAATATGCCTTAACAACACAAACAATGCAAAAGCGAAAACCCTTTAGGCTCCCCATGCTGCCATGCACAACGTTATCTGTGATTTTGGCCGACCTCGCTGAATTGAGCTCCAATTATCAGCCCACGGATGTCATTTCAAAGCAACACAGGGAGAAGAAAAAATAAATACAAGAGAAAAAAAACTTTGGCTGTATCTTTCCAAATGTACAGTATATCTACTAGCACACGTTCCATTCAACATACAAGTTCTCTTAAATACGCCGTAGACCATTTACTGCACTTAATAGACAACAACAATAAACAACAAATTCATTTCAAAGAAAAAAAAGAATGAACTACAAAAATCCATGAAAATTAACATAGCAACTGTAAGCCACCCACGAATTCTTTGAAACTTCACATGACTCTCGGCATTTGGTTTTGGCATGCAACTTTCAACAGGTCTTCAGCTTTCATCCCTGTTTCAGTCTCCAATGCTTCTCCATCATGACAGAGACTTTGGCATAACACTGGGCCCAGGGCCAATATCCGTCAGTACTACACCTACCTTTAGAATTTACACAATTACCTTGAATAATAAAAGACTGGTTCCTGTCAGAAATAACAACTCTAATCTGTCTGACACATTATGGAATCTACATTAAAGGCAACTAAAAAGAAAGAAATCAACCGAAAACAAGAGGCAAATCAAACAAGCTAAGGCGGGTAACAGCGTACCAAAGAGGTGGAGACCAGTTAATGATTCTTGAACACAAATGTTAGACACATTTTTAAGGAAAAAGGACAAAAGCCATTGATGACTTTGAAGGCATTCCCATCTTAACACTGTTACACTGCTCCAATAACACTGTTGTTTTGTTGGGATGGACATATAGAGTCTATGGCACTTTTTGTGGAGCTTGCAACATATCTAGTCAAGCTGGGATGTGCTTTAAAGGTACAAAGGTGTAGTAGACACGAAACATTCCACTTTCCTTTGAATCAAGTTTGTCTTGTAAGAACTCATTTATGAATGATACACTGTGAGTGCACAATTCATTCATTCTAATATGGCAATTGGTTATTTTTCCTGTTTGTTTTCCCCTCTAAAATCCAAGGTGCACCTTTTGATTTTGTGTAAACCATGAAAAACATATCAATTAAAACAAAATGAAATAAAAAAATATATATATAAGTCTTGGTCTACTGACGTACCAAAGCAGTGGGTGCATCTACGCCACACATCCATCTCCTTGATTTGACATTCAGAGTGTGTCTGGTGTGTTAAATGAATTAAACCTCCATAGATGTAAAGGCTGTCTGTAATGTAGATGCCACAGTTCTTTTCTGCAGGAGGCCCAAGAGTGTTTTTGTCCTTATCGTGTGTGTTGTCTGAGGAGACTTGTTCACCACCTAATGACCAACTAGGTTAGCATGCATGTCAGTGCCACCACAGTTTACAGATGGTTGTAGTTTCCTGGTGTTCCAGAAGTTACAGGCATAGAAATATAATCTATTCTAAGTACTCTAGTTACAGACATGAAGGGTGATATTTTGTCTTGGACGGAACACCAGGCCACTTTAGGTCAATCTGCAGGGGAAAACAACAAGAAATGAATCAATGCAATTTCCCAACAACACATAAAAAAAGGATTGCATAGACATATAACATCTGGAAAATGAACTGAATCTTACTGTTCTGGATGAGTCTTTTACATCTGGGTCACGTACTTGTGACTAGTCAGATGATCTGCAGATATTATTGGAATCTAGGGAAGAATATTTGAGTGTGAGAGTGAGGAAGATAAACACATGTACCGGAATGTTATACACAATTTAGTTACAAAACAACAGTTTGGGGACCATGGGTTAATTTCAATTTTCCCATCACATACAGCAAGGCTTCGATACCATGCATTCATCCTTCTCTTCTGGTAATAATTTGTATAGATGCTATGTATTTGAGTGGATAGAGCATCGCACCTTCAATGCCAGGGTTGTGGAAAAAACTCACATGTATGTCCTCAACACTCCTCAAAGAAATGTATTTTTCAATAGGGGTTGAGCTTGTTGTGTGATAAATGATAGACCTGATGCTTTGCATGATTATCATTTAGTATCCACAGCAAAATACAGTAAGCGCTATTTAAGTAATATGGTCAATAACGCATTCATGTAAGTGAGAATAATTTGTTTTAACATGTCAGGGATGAAGTATGAAATGAAACAGCAAAACTATTGAGCATTATTGAAATTCAGGTGCTTCCTCAGGTAGCGCTGCTGCCATCAATCTCCAGCCGGTGGTTAGTACACCGGCTAGGTGGAGCGTCGGAGAGGAGGGAAAGATGTTGTGTCACGCGAAGCAGATGTTACACTCAGCAGCAAAAATTAATTAATCAAAGCCAAAAGAAAGCCAAGCAGTTAAACAGGTCTGCATGGAAGAGTGAGCCATCATTTTCACAAATCTACGTAACGGGTTGATTAACAATTTGGAAATATTTACAGTAGTAATCTTTCAGTTGACCACACAGAACAAAACATAATGAGGTATATGCTTTTGCATCACTGTTACCCAAACACAAATAACCTTGGGTTTGCTCTTTGGAATCCCTCTGCCACCAATTCTTTCAACTATCATCTTAACTGCCCGCCTGGTTAGATCCCTACAGGTGTTGTCACTGTGGACAGCTAGGGAAAGGGTTCTTCCTTGTTCATAAAATGAGCAAAATCCAGGCAAAACTCTTAAAGATCAGAGGAAGGAATGTCCAAAATAAATGAAACCAACAAAGGCTTTAATGCAGGTTTGCATTTTTTTCCACTGATCCTTAGCATTTTACCAGATTTTGCTGGGCTTAAGTCATACCTGTTCTGCCCACGTCATTCCTATTTTGTAATTTGCATCTAGTTACACTAAAGCAGGGGGCTGCATCCCTACAAAGGTTAAAGTAAACCATGAGTTCTTCTGTGACTTGAGCTCCTTCCAAATCAGGTGCAACAGGCAAGGTTGACTGGAAATGGTTAACCATGACTAGCTCAACCCCTTACAACAATGGCACAGCCTCGGGATGGAGTGTTAGGGCCTTCTCGGAAATACATCGAATGATTCCTTAAAATCAACCACCCAAGATAATTTGTGAGCAAATTGGAGTGGTCCCTTACTCATCCATCACAGATCAATGATCTCAGCCGCAGTACAGCTGAAGGGTGGTATGTCCTAAGTTGTTTAACACATCTAGATGTGAATACCAGGAAATTAAAGCTGACATTCTGAACTCGTGTCTCATACTCTTCTTTTGATCTTAAACCCAAATGTCTTCAGTGACCAGCAAAAACAAAGGAATTTGCTGTTCCAATACTTTTGGAGGGGACTGTAACTCCGGTGGATATGAATGTAGCTAGCTACTTCATGCTTATTAGGTGCTGGGTGGTATCTGTTCATCCTCTCCAGACATGTAGACTGTAGAAGGGATATCCCGCCGCATGACTGCAAGTGCATTGCAGTGCCTGATTGAGCTGTCAGAGCTCAAATTGGGTCAATGGTCACATTTTGGAAGCCCTCTGAAATTCAAGCTGCGTCCAACTTTATCCACAATTTGCTTGATGTGCGGTATTGGCATACTGGAAGATTTGCTGCAACGGTGGTAGCAAAGCTCACCTTTGGTTGACCCTGTTTCATATTCTCAAGAAAGACAGGCCAGGCTTTTTAATGGCCATTTTTACAGCACATTAGCCAGCAAAAGGATTTACCAGTATCTACTATCTTACAAGAATAGTCAAGAATTTAGCAATTGCTAGCGACTTTGCCAAAGCTATTTCATTTCATGGCATAACAACATACATTTTTCAATCATTCGTGAATGACAATGATACAATAACTATCAATAAAGGTGATGATAACTAACTTTTTTTTTTCATCAAGTGAAAAGACGAGAGAATCATGGAATGTACCAGAAATAGTTGCAATACTGCATAGCGCAGATTTATTGCGGCCCACAATAAAATTAATGTCTTCCATGTGAAAGGCACTGTCTTTAACCACTACGCCATGGCATTACATGTTTCAGCAGTTCGCTAGAGACCATTGAGCAATGTGTTAAACTGACTAACATTTCTTATTAAATTGACTTTCACCATAGCGTCTATGAACTGTATAGCTTTTGTCACTGGCCGTTTTAATAGATATAAGCCAGTAATATGCTTACTAGTAACTACTATCTTCCTAGGAATAGAAAGACTTGAGAAATTGCTAGCGAGATTAAAGATGAACTTTTCCATGCCAGAAAAAGTTGCAATATAACCGTATAAAGTTTTAGTTTAGGTTTACTATAACATAACTACTGTATTTTGTAAAGTTGAAGGGGCTTTGCGCATAAATCCCGGACAAGACGACAATTCCTACCTTCTGTTTGGCCAGTGAGATGATAGGAACAATCCTTTTATTAAGCTCAAAGCTACAAGACCACAGCACACGTACCAATGACGGGTGTTCAAATCCGTTTGCCGAGTCAGGGGCTACCCTTAAACAGCTCCATTTGTGGACATTCTTCAGGAGCTACTTGAGCAAATCCAGTCTTTTTTTCCTTCTATGCTTTTCAGCATATCACATGAAACTTGATGGAGCAACCCCAGGGGTTGCAGCTTTGGGGGTCCCTTGGAAGATAAATCTATTCTATGCAGCTTTTACACTAAGTCATGCCAAGGCTTAGAGGACGTTAGCCTGTGAAACGTTGTTGGATCCCATGTTTGCATTGCTGAAACAACAGACATTTCTGTTGGTCCTGGAGCGTTGCAGCATACTGGACTGCATTTTAACATAGTTTCTGTGTTTCAAAGTTCACCCACTAGGGAGTGATTGTAATATTTCCCAATGTGTGTTGTACCAAGTGACTGAGTGACAGAAACTGATGAGTTACTGATGAGTTACTGATGAGTTAAGTGCACTGTGGTTCAAATACAGACAGTTTTTTCTTCAGTGTGTTTAGGGTTGGATGGAGGTGCTTCTAGGGAGACAACACCATATTGGTCTGGAAAGTCCTGCTTGAAGTTGGTATTCAGGGAGTGTATGCATGAAGGCACATTCCCCCTAGTGTGTTGTATCTCATTAATTCTTTCATGGAAAAAGGGTCACGCTCATAACCTAAGTTTCATTTTCCAGCAAGATATCATAACACATTATTGAGTGTATCATTTCACAAAGGTGAGAACAAGACAATGTTTTTTGCATAAATGTATAAACAAAACTAATTATAAAAACATACAAACATTATGTTACTCCATGATAGGGTTTAAGGGACAGTTCACCCAAATTACTAAATGGTACATACACCAATCAGCCATTGCATTATGACCACTGACGGGTGAATTGTATTACATTGATAATCTGGTTATCATGGCATCAGTCTGTGGGTGGGATATAATAGGCAGCAAGTGAACATTCTGTCCTCAAAGGTGATGTGTTAGAAGAAAGAAACATGGGCAAGCATAAAGATCTGAGCAACTTTGATGAAGGCCAAGTTGTGATGGCTAGATGACTGGGTTAAAACATCACCAAAACTGCAGCCCTTGGGGTTTTCCCAGTCAACAGTGGTCAGTACCTATCAAAAGTGGTCCAAGGAAGGAAAAGCGGTGAACCAGCGACAGGGTCATGGGTGGCCAAGGCCCATTGATGCACGTGGGGAGTGAAGGCTGGCCCGTGTGGTCCAATCCAACAGATGAGCTACTGTAACTCATATTGCTGAAAAAGTTAATGCTGGTACTGATAGAAAGGTTTTAGAACACAGTGCACTACAGTTTGTTGTGTATAGGGCTGCGTAGATGCAGACCAGTCAGGATGCCCGTGTTGATTCCTGTCAACTGCCGAAACCGCCTACAAAAAAATAACTATGCTGAGAAACTGAACCAAAGCATGGATTACTTTCAAATCATAGACCATTTACAGGGGAAGGACCCTAATGTGCCATTTTGTTATTTGGAAGAACAATCCCTTTTAGATTTTTGAAAGAGTTATGCAAAAATATGCAGGATAAAATCTTAACAAAGGAACACCCTTTTCCAAAGCATTGTAAATTACATCACTCTGATTAGCATATGGTTAAACAATTCCTCTACAGGCAAAAACACAGATATTAAAAACAGGAAATCGGGCAAGCCTGGTTCATCCGGCCCACCATAAAAAGTGTTACCATCTCAAGATTCAAACCTGGGTCACCCATGTAAAAGGCTGTGTCGTTTACCACTACACCACGGAGCTTTACATTTGCTGCCTGTCAGTATAGCCAAGAGGCATCTGGATATCCTGAACAAATACTCTTTTGCCACTGGCCATTTTAACAGCGTATCAGCCAGTAATAACCTTTACCGGTATTACTACTACTACTAACTTACTGGAATAGTCATAAGAATTGAACAATTGCTAGAGAGTCTGCCAAAGCTGTTTCATTTCATGGCATGAGAAAATATTTTTTTCTTTCATGGCAAAACAATGTACTTATTTCTTTCATTCGTAAATTACATTTATACAGTAACTATCAATAAAGGCGACGATAACTAACATTTTTATCAAGTGAAAAGACGAGAGAATCGTGGAATCTACCAGAAATAATTTATAAATTTTGTTGCTCTGAAAAGATTCGAACATCCTCCACATGAGAGGCACTGTCAATAACCACTAGTTCCAGCAGTCGCTAGACTCCATTGAGTATTGTATTAAACTGACTAACGTTTCTTAATATGTTGACCTCTACCATAGTGTCTATGAACAGTATTGCTTTTGCCCCTGGCCGTTTTACCGTCTTATTAGCCAGTAATAGGCTTACTAGTATCTACTAACTTCCTAGGAATAATCATAAGAATTGAGCAATTGCTAGCGAGACTGAAGATGCCATTACCGGTTGCAATATAACCATATACAGTTTCAGTTAAGGCTTACTATATTGTAGATACTAACGGTTTTAGCCAGCAAAGTTTTTGTCTATATGGAATAATTCATAACGTGTACATTGCTTTGCCTGCGAGGCAATACAAACTCGGGACCTATAGTTCAAAAGTCTGCTTGTCTAACCACTACATTATTTAACATGGTGAGATCTGTCAGTCGGTCGGTCGCTCGCTCACTCACTAAGAGACATTCGCTCTTCTTAGCCGGCTTCACTTACACAGTCTGGCAAAAATCCCCCCCAAATGTCCCTGCTATAGAGTATGGGGGGAAATATGAAAAATGTATGTGTTTTTCATAAATCTTTTTGCATAAATCTGACATAACCACAATTGTGGCTTGGAAGAAAACACATTTCTTTTCCAAGAACCACCTGAAGTTGCAAAACCATATTGAGATTCAGGAGGATATTCCTAAATAAAACCCACTCTTCCTTTCTCTTGCCAAGTTTTACTTTCACATTTGGGCAACTGGACTACAAAAGCTATAAACATTTCTAAATAAAATACACTTAATAGAAAGAGTGATTTAGATACCACAATGATTTCTAAACCTACGCTATTCCTAGACCCTTCCAAATTGTTTTTCAAAGATCTATTTGAAGATAATTTGAATGTTGATTTATCTACTTACACTAACCCTGTTAAAAACCTTGTCAAATTTCCACCGTACACTTTCATAACAGAACCTACACAGAGAGAGGAAGCAGAAGAGGAGCAAACCTGATTGGCTGTTGCAGTTGCAAAGGGAACACTTGTGGCAGAGGAGGTGGCTGCAGACACAGTGGCGGGCGTAGCACCGTGCATCATAGGTACTTTGGGGAGGGAAAGACCACACAGGCAAATGAACTGGAGCAGGCATAGTTGTTGCATTATAAAGGTGAATGGGAAACATTTTATTTAAAGGTCCACCTTTAACTGACTTATATATGTTAAGACTGGTGAATTGATGCTGACCAATAGAAAATAAGATGCATGTGCATTAATACTTCATGCCATTAGCATTTACAAGCCAACCTTTAGATAAAAGGTGTTAGCTAACTGGGTTAATGAAGTTTGGGATGAGGGTTAGGACAATAAATGGGTCACAGTGGGTAATTACAGGTTCAAGCTATGTGGGACATAATATGACAACCATAAAAAATATGACATCATGCAGTCATATTGCATAGCGAGAGGACAGTCATTCCATTCAGGTGATACGAGAACATGTCAAACAGTAAAACAATGATATTTCAAAATAGTCCTCCAAATAACTAATATACGTTATTCATATTTTAACAACCATACACACATTATAACTGAACCTTAACCACCCAGAACAAATAACAAATACAGAAATGTCTGTGACACACAGTCCATCTCAATCTAGTCCAATCCCTCTCTGTCAGGGTATCAATTGAGAAATGGAAATATTGTAAATATTATTGTGAATTAAATGTTATCATTTTTATAGTTAGCAGTATGCAGATTTTATGCTTGTACCACATTTCAGCTGCAACTTACTATTCATGTGTCTTCATCCACAGCACCAGGAGACAACAAAATCTATGATAGTTAGCCATACTGCTTTCATTGCATACTGCTTTCTCCTTTCAGTGAAGGAGACAAGGGTATGAAGCTACTCAGGACTATTGGCATGTGTTCTTGGCCTCAGAGTGGAAAATGGGAGCACGCGTGACTTGAGATGGAGTGTGAGTTACTGGAGTGGTACAAACGATTACAAATGTAATCAGGTAGGAAAGCTGGCACCTACCAACACTGGTTGCAGGTGTCATGCACAATATTGAGCCTGGCCATCATGCATTGTAACAGGGATTGGATCGGAAAGGGAAAAGAAAATAACCCATCACAAGTCCCATTAGAGAAAGAGTTATATATACAATGATGATACATTACATCACTTAAAAACACATTACACATGTAAAATATCTCAAATACAGTGACACTACAGACTTACATGGCATCCACTGACAATCATTGTATAATAATAACTGAACTTCATCATTACTGAGTTAGCATTGGCCACTCATTACAGCTACAATCATGGAGGATGCTAACATACAGGGTGGAAAATATACAGTGCTGAATTGTAAGGTCATGAGATGCTGTGCCTTAATGAGTATATTAAATTGGTTCAAATCGGTATCGAAACAATCATTTAGAACCAGTCCTCAAGAATAACATGTTTTACATTGCTGCTTGACACAGGCACAAAACCAAAAGACATACCACAACGCTAGCATGTTGTAACACTTTGAAACACAATAATTTCACTATAACTATAAATTCTCTGAAATTGCTAATAGAAAAAACTACATTTTTATATGTAGCACTTTTAAAATACCTTAGTCAATAACTTCCACTGACAAATGAATTCCAATACAAAAATTAAAAAAATGGCCATCATATACTGTAATACTTTTAGAATATTTAAAGCTTTGCTGGCAAACCTAGCGTTGAATATGGATAATATGGCTCTAATTTTCTTAGTATACACCCAGACTATGCACTCAGATGGAAGACCAATGCTGGTAGATCTAAGGAATAGTATCATTCATTGGAACCAATCAATGTTGGGCTATTCTTATACCTTCAACAAGGGGGACTGGCATTAGTTTGCTGTGCTTGGACCAGGCTTGCTTTACTTGGTTTTAATGTTACATTTAGAGGGATAATGTTAAAGTACAATCAGAACTATTTCTGAGACTTTTAATGGGTAAACATTTTGAGTTGCTGAATTCAGAGCTGCAGCTGCAGGCTGAAAGATGAAAAGTCAAGGCCTACCTGATGGTATAAACTGCTGCTGAAACTGCATGTTGGCCAGGGCTTGTTGGTACTGGAACATGCCAGCAGCGTTGAACATGGTGGTAGCACCGTTGGCTTTTTCAAGTGTGGGTCTCTTTGGTAACGGAGGTAAAACAGGAGGGAGTCCCTGATCAAGGGACCCGGTGGAAGGGGAAAACACAAACAAAAAATATATGGTGGTGGTGGTGGAATCAATGACAAAGAGAATAAATCACTTCATTAGAAGACAACTCCATCGCAAAGTAGCAACCCTCTTGATGCAAAGAATTGTAAGCAAGCAACAGTCTATGCTACACTGGTACTTTTAATGCAAGAGTGGTGCTGACATAGATACGCGGATATATAGTAATAAAAATAAGTATAAGTTGTACCAACATACCAAAAATGTTTACAGAAACAATGCAATACCGTAAAACTTGAACCAAAATAAGTAAGCTATTCCACAATGACACATAGCCAATATTTGGAAATGTGCAACATAATGATATAAACAATCTAATAAATAGTAAACAGAAATTGTTGCCAAGGAAAAGCTGCACTGCCCACTCCATGATTAACAGTTGAAGCCATGTGAATTTTGAAGTTCCTCAACACACATCCACCAGTATCAGACATGCAAAAATGGAACTAGTAAAGAATATATAATAATCATGCAAGATATGTATCCTGAAACTCTAAAGAGTTGACAGTAATCATGCCTCTTCATTTACTACATTAATCCAGAATAAACATATAAACCATATTTTTAAGAAAGAATAAACTGGAGGTGATGAACTGATACAATACTTTTTTCTTAATACAACTGCTAATACACATTTTGCCAATCTGATGTGAGGAGGGAATAGTAATGGGAAAAGATATGTTGTTGATTTAAAAATGTACATTTCAGTCATATAACTCACATATTTTAGTCATATTGCTGACTGTTCCATCCGCATCAACTTACATACATTGATTGCAAACACATCGTACCTATGGCATTTCATGTATTTAAGTAAAAAAATTAACTTAATACCATTTGTCATAATCAATTAATCACCCCATCAATGAAATGTTTAGTAAACATTAACTAGCAGAGACGTATTTAGTTAAAATATAGTGTAACAGAGTTACATGCCAAGCTAAAAGGTGAAAGTTCATAGTACCAGGTCAAAGGTTGCGTCGAGGGGTCGCTTCAGTGATTTGACAGCCGACTGAGTCTTAATTAGCAGGCAGCGAGCACATGACGGCAATGGGCCAATGGGGTTCAAGCGCATTAACATAAACCAGCAAGCACAGGTGCATCATGGGTGCAGCAGTGCAGTTTGGGTTGTTCATAAGAAAACAAAAACAAACAAACATAAAATCATTGGAATGCAATATACACCAAATTACAGGACTACAGCATGCAGATTTAAAGCTGTAAGGTTGTTACTTAAAGAATAGGGATTGATATAATTTTCTGACAATGAAGTAGGTTTCTCTGCTTCCAGTGTGTCTAAATACAGCATGCAATACTGAGCTACATATTTGTTACTGGATTGACCATTGAAGTTTCAAGAAATACAGAATACTTCAAAGTGAATTATAAAGTATTATACAGCATCTTAAACCTCACCTCAGGGATCCTAAGCCATTCCATGTATTTGATATATTTCAGAGATGGCACACTTGATTTAACTTGTCAAGTAATAATCAAGTCCCTAGTGGATAAGGGTGGCTAATTTCAAAATATTCTGTGCATCACCAGACATTTCACTTTTGAACCATGCACACTTGATTCAATTAGTGAACTAATAATTAAGAGTTTGACTTCTTAAATTAGGTGTGACTGATTTGGGTTAAAACAAAAATATGAAATAACTGGAGAGGCCTGAGAGGTTTGTGAAACCCTGCGTTAGCTAATTCAGAGCTCTAATGAAACTGGGACATGTCTGTCGGGATATGAGACCTACTGTCCTATAGTATTTTCAGATCTGTTACATCCAGCACTACAACACATTCAATTGTCATTTAGTGTTGATTTTTCAGGGTAACATAAATCTTAAATTGCTATGACCCAAAACAATCCTGCTCATTAAGGCTTAATGTGTGTCCACACACCAGCCCCCAGTCTTAAATTAACAAGATTTCCCAGCATGCTGTATTGTAGGTTGATAATTGAATTGACAAAATGAATATCTATGTTTTTTATGTAAATTTAATGATTAGTAAATCATACGATACTTAAAATGAATAATCTAAGTTGGACATATTTGACACATTCCTGAATGTATTTTACTCATGAATACAACTGTCACTCCCAGAAGGTTTCCAATTATTATTATTGTTTTCACATATATATATATATATATATAGTATTATAACACACATACAGTCCCCTCCAAAAGACCCTAACCCTACATTTCTTGTTAAAGAGGATAAACCAACATGAAGAACAGAGAGCTGTCTATGGGAGAAAAGCATGCCATTGTCAAGCTGAGAAAAGAAGGAAAATCGACCAGAGCCATTGGACAAACATTGGGCATAGCAAACACAACAATTTGGAATGTCCTGAAAGACAAAGAAACTACTGGTGAACTGAGCAACAGACGTCGAACAGGTCGGCCAAGGAAAACAACAGTAGTTGATGACATACATTTCGTGAGAGCTGTGAAGAAAACCCCAAAACATCAGTAAGTGACATCACCAACGACCTCCACAGTGCAGGGGTGAAGGTATCACAATCCACTGCTTGAAGATGACTCAGAGAGCAGAAATATATATAGAGGCCACACCACAAGATGCAAACCAATCATCAGAAGTAAGAATCGGAAGGCAAGATTGAACTTTGCAAAGAAGTACAGAGATGAGCCGCAACAGTTCTGGAACACAATCTTATGAACTGATGAGACCAAGATTGATCTCTACCAAAGTGATGGAAATTCCAAAGTGTGGAGAAAGAAAGGAACCGCTTTTGATCCGAAGCATACAAGCTCATCGGTGAAGCATTGTGGAGGTAATGTCATTCTTATGGCTGCTTCTGGAACGGGCTCATTAATATTTATTGATGATACAACTGATGATGGTAGCAGCAGAATGAATTCAGAAGTGTACAGAAAAATGTTGTCCGCCAATTAACGGAGAAATGCATTGAAATTAATCGGGAGGAAGTTTATCATGCAGCAGGACAATGACCCAAAGCACACTACCAACAAAACAAAGGACTTCATCAGGGGAAAAAAGTGGAAGATTTTAGACTGGCCAAGTCAATCACCTGACCTTAACCCAATAGAGCATGCATTTCACGTCCTTAAGAGCAGACTGAAGGGTGAAACACCACGATAGAAGCTGCAGTAAAAGCCTGGAATAGCATCACAAACGAAGAATGCAACAGTGTGGTGATGTCGATGGGTCGCAGGCTTGAGGCAGTTATTGCAAGGCAGTTATTGCAAGGGTTATGCCACCAAATATTAAATGTTATTTACTTTAACATTATTTCCATTACTTTTGCTCACCTAAAAATGCTGTGCTCTAATACAAATGGTGATATGTCCTAAGTTGTTTAACACATCTAGATGTGAATACCAGGAAATGAAAGCAGAAAGCTGAAATTCTGAACTCTTGTCTCAAACTTTTTTGATCTTAAACCCAAATGTCTTCAGTGACCATCAAAAACAAAGGAATTTGCCTTGCCGTTCCAATAACTTTGGAGGGGATTGTAATTTAATTCATGGTAACCAGTCATGATGTTATCTGTCATCTGATCAAATAAATTGCTTTAAAATGTATACTGCCAATGTTTGTACACTTTAACATTAGTCCAGCATCTACAGTCATTAGGAAAAGTATGAAAAGTTTTCTTTATTATACATAATTGGACAAATTGCTATGTAATTTTTACTTAAATGCTATTAAAAGGTAAAGGAAACCCAATTTCACTAATGACAAAACAGAAATTCTACTTTGCAAGCATTTATTCATCAAAAGTCAACAGAAATGCATTTTTATTGTGCAGAAAAATGCTTTAGTAGCTGGTGTTGTTTGGTTGAAATAACATAATGAAGCCATTTAATGTAACTCTATACAGTATGTCTGTTACATTGACTGGGAAGAATGTTAGCCTACTGTTCTTTACAGTACTGCTAAGACTGTATCATATTCAGGGGCTTTCAAAAACCTTCTATTGCTTCTTTTTGAGGCATTCTGTAGTAGCTTTTGTGTTTGTGATCATTGCCCGTTTGGGATCAATCCATGTTCGCTTTAGATTTTTTACAGATTGCGTCATATTCTCCTTAAGATTTAGCTGGTACAATATGGAAAACATAGCTGACTCAAGTAGCAAGTTGGCCAGACCCTGAGGCAGCAAAGCAGCCCCAAACCATAATTCCACCACCTCCATGCTTTACAGTTGGTATGAGGTTATTCTGTTCAATGGCATTGATTTGACACCAATAGGCCAAACAACTCCACTTTTGACTAATCTCCTCTGAGCACATTGTTCCAATAGATTTGGCCTTTACCCATAAGTCTGGCAAATGTCAGTTGTGTTGTGATATATTTTATTAAGAACAGAGGGTTCTTGCCTAATGATCTCCCATGTAAGCAAATTTTGTGCAATCAATTACTGACAGTTGACTCATGCACTTCAACACTGTGTCAAGAGAAGGTCGTAGATGCCTTGATGTCACCTTAGGGTTCTTAGAGACTTCTATGAGCATCTTTTGGTCAGCTCTTGGCCTGAATTCGATGGGACGACCCATCCTATGAACATTCATAGTGGTCTGGGCTTTTCTCTATTTGCAGATGATCCATCAGAAAGTGGAATAATGTACTTCAAATTGCTTAGAAATAGCTTTTCATAGAATCATGGGCATCAATAATTATTTTCCTTTACGGGTTTGGATAGATATTTTGATCTTGGTATAATACGTGACCACACACCAATATTGCTAAGCCCAAACCAGACCAGGTGTCAAATCTTTCTGGAAGGATGGAAACTCCCCATTTCTAATGATCTTATACTGAATCATTTACACCTGTTTTGGTACACATAATTCAACTTCTATATTCTGTATTTGATGGTACAGAGTTAGTGGTGTACTATGTCGGCATGAGGAAATAGCATTTTTGTTGGTTTTAATTGCACAAATGAATTTTTATGGGATTTCGAGAATTGGGTTCAATTACTATTGATTAAGAATTTAGCTTAAACACCCATATGACCAAATATGTAACAAAATATATCTCAATAGGGTTGAAATCCAGTTACTGACTGTGCTGGCCACACCATTATGGACAGAATACCAGCTGGGTCATTGTCCTGTTTCGAGAAAATTTGCTCCAATCATTTGTCGTCCACATGATATGGCATGACGTTGCAAAATGGAGTGAAAACCTTCTTTCTTCAAGATTCCTTTCACCCTGTACAAATCTCCCACTTTACCACCACCAAAGCACACCCAGACCACCATATTGCTTCCACCATACTTGACAGATTGCTTCAAGCACTCTCCCAGCATCTATTCATTTGCTCTGCGTCTCATGAATGTTTTACTTTGTAATCCGAACACCTTAAACTTTTGTCTGTCCATCACACATTTTTCCAGTCATCCTCTGTCCAGTGTCAGGGTATTTTCGCCCAACTTTATCTTTTCTCTTTATTGGCCAGTCTGAGATATGGCTTTTTCTTTGCAACTCAAGGCCAACATCCCAGAGTCACCTCTTCACTGTTGACGTTAAGACTGGTGTTTTGCGGGTAGTATTTCATGATGCTGCCAATTGAGGACCTGTGATGCATCTTTTTCTGAAACTAGACCCTCTAATGTATTTATGCACCGATGCCTCCTACTCCTTTTTATATTCTGGATAGAGCCAGTTTGTGCTGTTTTGTAAAGGAACTAGTATATAGTGTTGTACGAGATCTACTCTTTCTTTGAAATGTAATAGCCTTCATTTCTCAGAACAAGAGAGACTGATGAGTATCAGCAGAAAGTTATTTGTTTCTGGTCATGTCGAGTCTGCAATTGAACGTAGAATTTAAATATTCCATAAAAATCCTGCCATTTCTAGCTACACTGGTCATTTACAACATTAGCAATGTCTATTGTATGTATTTCTGATCAATTTGATGTTATCTTCATGGACGAAATTTAACAATTTGTACAATAGTGTATGTATTCTTTTAAAATACAGACTTATAACAAAGTACAGTGGTTTTACAATAATATATATAAAGTAAGGAAAAACAATATATAAGAAAAATATTTTTCCTAGGATTGCTCTTCCATGGGACTATAAATTGATGAATGCAACACCCATGTCTATATCACTAATAGTATTATTGGTGGTAACTCCAATTTAAAACAATGGGACATAAGTATATAAGGCTCGGCCATAAGCATTGTGTTAACACAGTTTTAGTGTCTACACGTTTCCACCCTGGAGAATTTGCTGCGGGATACAGATTACAGTACTCAAGAACAGTTTTGCTGTGCAATTACAACTCCAATAAGCACATTTAAATATATAGTTGTAACGTTGGGTACAACACATACTACACAGCATATGGCAACTGCCTAATCATCTAAAAGAAGGCAGGAAATAGACACTGACACATTTAACTTTACACAAGGAATCTTAGCAGTTCGATAAGCACATGTTGTCCTTATGCCCTGCCAAGTGGTCTAATGTGTTGTGAGGGGATTTGAGTTGGGGAGGTGGGTCAGAGGTGGGTGAAGAGCTCGGAATGTGGGCCAAGGGAAGGAAGGGGAGACTAAGGGTAATGTGACTGCAGGGGCAGGGGGCACATTTTGGCAGGGCTGGATTGGAGTGGCTTGAGGGGGGGAAGGATACATACCATGGCAGCAGCGACAGCAGCCTGGTTGACCTGGTGCTGTGTGGCCTTAATCTTGGCCTGCAGGTGGGCCGGCGGGTGGAAGTATTTACACTTCTCCCGGGAGCATCGGCCCTTGATGTAGTCCATGCACACCGTCACCGTGTTGTCGTTGGTGTCAATCATGGTGCTGTCTGAGGGGTGGGCGAAGCGACAGTCGTTCTCCCCCCGTGTGCAGTTACCTCTCTGGTACTCCCGGCATACCTGGAGAAAGAGGGAGGAACAGATAAATAAACACTCATAGACTAACAGTCCGGCATGAATTCTTTGGTGGGGGGTGGGGGGCGCTGTTTCATAAAATCATGTACAGTCCTGATACAGACCACCACAATAAGTCAAACCCTGGTGTAGTCATTTAAGTCTGTATTTACCACTGCCATGGGCAGGAAGGGACTATCAATAACCAGTGGGAACAAATGAATGAAAATGCATAATGAATGTCTCAAATAAACAAACATGGAAAAAACTGCTAATTAGAGGCCCAAATGAACGGCATACATACTCATCGATCTTCTAATGTTTGCCTTCCCTCACTTAATCAGTCATGGATATTATGTTTTTTTTTTATTATCGATGACATACAAACATGACATACAAAATTAATAATATGCTGTTCCTGAGTGTTCCAGGAGGGGGCAGCATCTCCATGGTCAGTATAAGACTGGCATCTCAATAGACCTCACTTTTCTGTGTTTTTTCTCCTGGACTAATGTGAAACAACAAAAAAACTAAACTCGACTGGATTGAAAGTTTTGTACGTGTGGGACTGTGTTTGTGGGATGGATGTGACTTTTTTAAGAGAACAATAGCTTTTCAGGCTGACTTCAATGTCTAAACAAAAGGCCAGAGTTATTAGGATCGAACCTGTCTCTGCCTCCAATCTTCACAGACGACACTTTCTCACATCCGCCACACTAGTCTGTGAGTGATTGGGCTTGAGCTAATGAAAACAGCAAGGCTGATCCCATACTTACAAACTCACACACTCACTCAACCCTCTCTTTTTCTCTCTCTCATCCACCACACCATTTGTAAAAAAAAGTATGCCTTGTTGTCAGGCAGATGTTATGAAAGAAGGAGGGAGCCAGAGAGAGCAGGAAGAGAGAGAATGTATCTGAGCACCAGAATGGGTAATGAAAAAGCAAGGGAAGATGGATAGAGATGGCCAATCTAGGGGGATAGAAAGGATAGAAAGTCTCTTGAGAGAGGGAGAGGAGGTTTAGAGGACAGGGTTAGGAAAAGGAGAAGAGACAGGAGTGGAATTTAAAAAGAGTAAGGAGAGAGGGTGTAACTATTGCCTATCTCACTCTCTCAATAAGAGCTAGTAGCCCTAATCTAACATCATGGTTTTACCTCAGAGAGAAATGAAACCATGGGAAAGCTCCCAGTTGGCTAACATTTAGCAATTAAGGAGCCGAGCAGAGATAAGTGTTGTCAGACCAAAGACTGAAGGTTGGCAGAATGCAAATGAAGTTTTCAACCAAAAACTACAGAGTTAAGAATAGAAGAAGGGTGATTTTTTTGGGGGTGTTAAAATCAAGAATTTAGATAATTTAGATAATCACACAATTCCATGCGATGCAGAATTTCAGTCCACTGACTCTTGCCCATTTGCAACTCCAATGAGTAGAGTTTTATCGGTAAGCTAACAAGGAGACAAGGCTATTATTTCCTTACAGGCCCGTTGTATTGTCATAATGCAGGTATGATTTGGTAGGTATCTCTTATTGAGGTCTGGGATGCTGCAGTGTGGGAAGCCTTTCCTCCTCTAAGAAAAAGTAGGGAACAGAACAGAAGTGGTGAAAGAAAAATAAAGTGGTGAAAGGCGGAAAAATAAAACAGAGCGGTCAAAATACATAATCTCTAAAATACTACCCCAACCTCAAGCGAATAACCCTCTTTTTTTCCAAAAGAGAGCGAGTTATATGATATGCTGGGACCACAGAATCCTGATGCTGTTTATTGTGAATGACACATTACGATAGAGGAAAATATGACTTCCCCTTTTCCTGGAGAGTATTTATAGTAAACCTATTTCTTGTCGAATGAGGCCAGAGCAGGGTCTGGCTTTGTAAAAATAAAACTGGTATGGGGTAACCAACTACAGACTACCGAGCCAACAGCCAATTTCCTTTTGGAAGCTATAACAAATAAGGGATAAGTCATTGTTTTAGGAGGGGCATAGGCAAGCATCAGCCGGTGTAATCCTATTGGGCAATACTTGCTTGTTCTTACATGTTTTTTCATGAAGTATGCATGTGCAAAACTCAATCTGTCATGCCCTTCTTCTAAACAACACAGATTTCGTTTTTCAACCTCTGCACTTTCTCTGTCTATTCGGATACAGTTGAGAACACTGTTGGGAAGAAGTATTGAGACGATGTCTCGTCACTGAGAAAATAGTCAAAGTGTCGACCCAGTTCCATTTTTCTCCATAAGCTTCACTGCCTGGATGCTGGGCTCCTTCTCTGTGGGGAATGAATGCTTCAGGTTCACACAGGTGGTGGGCTATCTGACCCCATGTTCATGCGTGGTGTCAGTTTGCCCCCTTGACCTTCTTCCCCATGTCCCTCATTGCCCTTGTGTGGCCCTAATATCCCTCCCTCACCCACCATTTCCTTGAATTGTTAAGTGAAATCTAATTGCTCCTGTCACCCCTCCGCCCCTGACCCCCTCCCACTCTCCTTCCCTGGTGACCACAACCAGACGGCTATTTATTGATTTCCCATGTTTCTCTCCATCGTCTGTTCCTGTTATTGACTCGTGCTCTCATTCCCGGGGCCGTCCACCCGCCCTGAGACTTCCTCCGTGCCACCTCGATTAATTAAACAGGCTGTACTGGGCCATGTTCCTTGCATTAACCTGCTTCCCCACACCCACCAGTTTCCAATGATCATCTGCATGTTGCAATTTTCTTTGAAAAGGGGTCCCACAGGGGAACTCTTTATGGTCCCATTCTTTGCTCCAAGTAGAACCTTTTTGGGTTCTATGTAAAATCCTCTATGTAAAGAGTTCTGTATGGAACAAAAACTGCTTCCAAGTTTGAATCCTGAAGTGTTCTTCAAAGAGTTCTCCTAAAAAGCATTTTAAGTTGATAACACCTTATTCTCTAAAAGTGTGATGTTTACATGGTCATGTTTGTAGGTGCGTGTTTCCATGCATGTGTGCAGATATATTGGGATATATTACAAGATGTAATCAATGCTCTAGCCAGCTAAACTGACAAAATATAATTACTTAATAATAACAATATAAGCGTGAACCAGTAACACATCTTCAGTTTTGCCCGTGTCTAATCATGAATGAGGATTAATCTACAGAGCATGCTTTGTTTCATTAAATGAAAGTGTTGCCTTTCATTTTATGAAAATGTATTGTGAACCATCATAGATTTTACAACATTTAGCAACCTGGTTGGAATCAAACACAGAACACTGGCATTACAAGTGCCATAGTCACATAAAATTGACACATACTATATTATCAAAGTTGGCTTGTGCCGTCTTGTGCTGTTAATTCTCACCTCCAGTCTGTCTGTCCTCATGAGTTTCTGTGCGGCGACAGCAGCAGCGGAGGGCATGGGTAGGTTCGGGTTACTGGTCACCAGGACCGGGGTACTGGACATAAGCTCAGCAGGCATCAGGCTGGGTGACACTGGGCCCAGGTAGGGGTTGAACGCCGCACTGGCATTGGTGGCAAGGCTGGGGGTGACGGAGAACATAGGCTGTAGGGAGACAAGAGCAAACAATGCCGGTGTTAACAGGTCCGTCAGGTTTTCAGACATCTGTGCAGAGACAACAGGCTGGGAAGAGGCAGTGAGATAGGGGCGGGAGGTGTTAGAGGTCAGAGAAGAAAGGGTCGGTGAGAGAGTTGTGAAGAGAATTAATACAAGGGGAGAGAAAGAGAGGGAGACAGAAACCTTGAATGGCCGTGTTCATCTGATGCCTGCACTTCTTTCACTCAAGAATAATGGGAGCCTTATGTCCTTGTGTGGAGACACATATTACAACCCCCGGGCTGAGAAGGGATCAGAGGGTATATATACTGTAAAGTACGTAGATGTAGCTAGAGAGAGAGAGAGATTATTTGTGATGATGGAAGTGCGTAAATGTAAGCTATATTCAAATGTCTTACAAATCACCCTGAGACGGATAATTTATCAACACAATTTTGAGTTTTAGCTCCTCAAACTTAAAAAAGTCCATCCCATTACTATCTCCAACCACAACAGCTGAGGAAATGACCAGTGTATTTCAACGTAGCAGTACTCTCTGTCACCCAAGGGGCCAGTCATACGTAGGCTTAGTCTATTTCCCCTCCTGAACAAACGTCTAAGCATATAAAAGCTCTGGTGTGACGCCCCTGCTGTGTGACGCATAGCTAACGTTGCACGAGTGTGTATGCTCATGCATGCTAATGTGTCTTAGGGCTGTTAAGGTTTCTGAGAGCTATTGGCATCAGTTCAAGCAGACAGATGCAATACGTGCGCATGGGCACGGTGAGTCTGCACCGGCTGACATAGCAGGTCGTAAGTTTTCACAACGTGTTCCTGACTTCAGACACCGATTTCACCGCGAGAGAGACAGCCACGGAGACCAAGTGAATAATGGAGCAGGGTGAGCCAAAGCTGGACATCTACCTCCTACTGAAACATCACTGTCTCCTAGTGCAGATTAACTACGCCAGAAGATGTTCAAGACATCTGCAGAAATCTCTTTGTAATATACCAGATAATATTCCTTTCTTAAGGGGATGATGCAAGACAATGTCAAGGAATACCAAAGCAATGATGTCATGTTCTAGAACCAGTTGTGTAAAGTGAATAATAACACTTCTCTAAGTGAAATTTAGTCACTTTTTCATTCTGTAAAAATATTTTCCCCTTTTTGCTTATATTTCAGAGATATGTTGTTAATTCAATAAAAGATATACTTGACTGAGATGTTATTGTACTCTTTTTGACCCTGGTTAGTAGGTCAAAAAATGAGTTTTTGACATTCTCTCTACGTGCCCTCCTCCCCTTGATTACATATGACCTTTTACAAAAGGAGGCCGGATAGGAGTCAGGAGGTAAGTACATTTAATTGAGAAACCTCACAGGGAGGAAATACAGAGGAAAGACAACCCCCCATCTTTCTTCCTTGTAGCAATTTAGCTAACACATCCCTTCCCACTGATATTATATCCATCCCTGAAGTCACTGACCCAAAATTGAGACTCATCATCCATAGAGCAGTTGCCAGGAAGTCATGTGATCACACTCATTTCAGTAGGGTTATAAAAATCAAAAATATCCAGGGAGAATAAATTAGAAATCACTTTTACACTGGCTAAATCAGCTTTAATAGCAAAGTTAATGTACAAAGACTTGAACTTAGTGTAATGGTAGACAATAGGGACAGTACAATAATAACCCTAACCCAGTAGGGACAATATAGGGACTAACCTGAACAAATGCTAGTAAAATGAGCACTCTTATCGCTAAGGAATTAGCAAAAAGAGTCTCTCCTGGTATGTGATTCACTACGATTATATGGTGTCAAGTTCAGTCCTCTAAGACAGAAGTGGGAACTCTGTCTTAGAGGACTGAGTTCCCTGAAATATTCCTTTTCCTCACCATTACATTTCGCTGAGTTATCCGCAGACCTGCAATTCTGCTACACTAAACCAAAAAATAAGAGCACTCAGTTGGCTTACATCACACCTATAGAGGTGATAATCAGAGCATCAAAGTGCACCTACCAGATATCAGGGCATACATTGTCAAGATGACCACCACTGCGTGTTCAAAACATGGGACTCTGGGAAAGTTTCAACGGGAAAGTTCAAAAGGTTATCAAGTTTTCCAGAATGACAACTGAATCGTGAATGTCAAGAAGCATCTCATTCGCAAGGGGTATACCTTCTGACAAAAGGTTCTTCATCAATGAAAAGTCAATACAAGGGCTTAGCTACAGTATGTTTACAACCCTTTTTGGGGTTAAATAGAATCCTTTTCTATGGCACTTTGTAGAACCTCAATTGAAAATGTACTGATTTTATAAAGAGCTGTATTCAATCTAAAAGGTACTTTGCGGGTTCATTTGCAAGAAATTAAGTGCCATCTCAGATGAGCTACCTCTGACAACCAACTGGTTCTGAAAACCAAAAACATATTGTGCCAACATATCTCAATTGACACAGAACCATACATGAGTCTTACGCAAGACACCATCACTGTGGATAGTGCCAGAAAATATAAACTGGCATTACAGGTCCAGCTCTAGCCTTTTGGGGCGCTACACAAAATGTAATTTGGGGTCCCCTATCCCCTATCGTCGCAAGTAGCCTGGCAGTCGGAGGCCTCCTAGAGGTTGGGGGCCCTAAGCGACCGCTTATGTTGCTTATGCCTGGAGCCGGCCCTGCTGACATATCACCATGTTACCACAAACTGTAAGGATCCTCCACCTCCAAAGACACTTTAAGGGATTATCATTTAGAGACTCATCATTATTCCACACAAAACCATCACTTCCCACCAGAAAAACGATCAGGAACCCTCAAACATTTGTACATACTGTTGCAACTACTCAGCTGTCATTTTAGCCCACATCGATATTTCAACAGATATGTTAGTACAGTGGTCGAACAGGTTGCAGTTGATGGGATGCACTTTTGGTCACAATAATGTTTTAACCATTCCAAAGCCAACTTAAAATTTTACTCATTATAAATGTGATCTGAAGAAAACAAAATTACACTTTTAAAGAAGGGAAAGCAAAACCAACAAGCTCTGAATGTACAAACTGCCTAGAATGCCATCTGACCACAAGGACATTGAGCATGAGCACTCTTTATAAATGCACCTAAGTTAACAGCTTTTCATACCTCATACAGCAAAACATGAGCCTGGTGTAATGAGTTAATATACTAATGTATTAAAGAAAGTGATTCAAAATTGAGAAGTTAAGGAAGTGAAGCTAAGAGAGAGAATTAAGAGCAATAAAGATAGTACATACGAATGGTGTCTCCTAAATCATAGCAACGTTGACCGTCTGTTAGCGGTCCCTCTCTAATATAAAGCTTCACAGGCATCATCAGTCAGGCACAGCTCTAATAGGCTTTAATTACATCACCCTCAGCTGAGCACCATGCATGAAATGAAAACACACACCCACGCTATTTGATGACGGGAGAAAGGGTACAAGTAGGGGGAGAGTGTAAGAAGTTGTGAAAGTGTACTAAAGAAAGTAGGAGAGAAAGACAGAGCGTCCGTCGCCGTGTCTTACGTCCTGCTATCTTTGTGTACATTTTCATCCCCATTGTTTTCAGTGACATTCATCACCAACACGTTCTCCTAGCTCTTACACTGCTTTCATTTTTCTTTTCTTTCAGAATGGGAGCATCTGTCTCCACCCTATATATTTCTTATTTGTCGCTCCTCTCTGTCAACATGCCATTCTCCTAATCTCCCCTCTGAGAAACAGGAAGGAGTTAAAGGTGCTGTAGTGCTGCCGTCACCATAACATGATGCTTCTTTCATTGGGCAAATCCTTTCCTGGCTTCCTCTCTTCGAGGTCTTCTTTTCTTTGCTTGCTCTCTCATAATGATACAGATAAAGATACGATAAGGCGGTGCCTGTGTCTCAGTGTGTGTTGTTTGTGTTTCTGTAAAATAAGGAACATTATCTATGAGGAATAAATAAAACAATCCTAAGGTTTATGGCTATAATTTGGTTAGTTTTTATGGAAAAATTCAATTTTGAATTGGAATGTTTGGGGTCTGCACAAGGATAAGTAAAGTAAAATATGAAATGTGTGTGTGTGTTTGAAGCACTAAATTCCCCTTTGTGACAATTTGCTGCAGCTCCTGCTTCTGTTTTATTTTTCTCACAGAGCAAATGGATGACAACAGAACTGGAGTTGTAGGGATGAAACATGAGTGGTAAACCAGTGATTGGTCCTCAGAGGATGACAGAGGGTTCCTTTGATTCTGTTGACTGGCCCTGGTGAATAGTTTCACACTCTATCTAGTGTGTGTGTGTGTGTGTGTGTGTGTGTGTGTGTGTGTGTGTGTGTGTGTGTGTGTGTGTGTGTGTGTGTGTGTGTGTGTGTGTGTGTGTGTGTGTGTCTGGGTTTTCATGGGTCGTTCTCTCACCATACATGTGGGCTGTAGCTGTGTGCCCGGCATCATGGCGTTGGCCAGCTGCATCTGTTGAGCCAGCATGGCCATGTTCTTCTGCTGGATGAGGTTATTCCTGCCATTGATCTCCAGTTGCGTCTTGAGGTGGGGGGGGGGGTGCAGGTACTTACAGTTCTCCCTAGAACAACGACCCTGTAAGGGGAAAGGGGATAGGAGAGCGGGAGAATTCCACATTAGTCTCGTCTGTCGTCATCTGCACTTGTAGCTATTTGCTCATTGTTACAATACAGTGCGTAGCTAGTAAGGTGATATTTGAAATTCACTCCTTCCTTTTGAAACCATTGTAGAACGTTGAATTTTTCAGATGATGTATCTTTCTAATGTTACACTGCATTTGGCAATGTAAACCACTCTGTCCAGGACTAGTGAAGCCTTCTAACTTTAATGAATTGATCACTGGATTTGAATTGACCGGTACATGTAACACTATGACCTAATGATGGATTGCACAAACATCAGAGCTTCAAAAGTTAGTAATAATCTCCCATCCTAATCTGCTGTGTAATTAACTCCCATCACCCAAATCTATATAACATATCCAACATGATAGTGCATGGATCCTTGAGCTTGCCGTTTGTGTTGAAATTAAATGTGAGAGAGAGCGAGAGAGAAAGAGAGAGGGGGATGTCACACAGTGCAAAAGAAGCATGTGTCATAGTACGACCTTGGAGCTTGACTCCAATTGTGACAGTGCCAGAGGCAAGCTAATTCTGCCTTCTCTTTAATTCATCTCTTCCTCTGTGACACCCTTCTCTCTCCGCCTTCCTCTCAGCCTAATCTCACTCTATCCTTTACCCCTCTCTCTTTCTTCCAGGTCCCCACGAGAGGCAAATTAGCAACAGAAGCCGAGATAAAGAGGATTAACTGTCTATCGCCTCCTGCCAACAGATTATGATGTACAAACCCCAGAGAGAGAGAAAGTGAGAGAGGCAGAGAGATGGGAGAGGAGTCTGAGGACTTTCATCCTGAGAGAATGTTGGAGGGAGAGAAAGTAAGAGGGTGGAGGGCTAGACGGGGAAATAGAGTGTTAAAGAATAACAACATTATTCAATGGTTGATAGCTCTAAAAAAACGAGTGCTATAATGTATGTAATATATGCTGAAATGCATCTCGCATACATGGTAATATTATGTTTATATAAACAGAGAAAATAATTTACCATCAATTTATGAATATGTGCTACTAGAACAGGAGTTCGAATCAGGCCCTCTGCTCTTTCAGCAAAAGCTCCCTCTATCTTTAAATTCCCACTTTTTTCTAATGAAACATTGAACATGCCTGGAAAATATTTCTTCAGAAACATTTAATAGAAGTGGTTTTCATATTTGTATCTGTATAAATAAAGTAATTTTGAATACAGCTCTGGAAAAAATTAAGAGACCACTGCATCTTTTTCTTTCCTTTCCAAAAAAGTTGAAAGTGAGTGAGGAACAGAAGCTTTCAATTTGCAGTGGTTTCTTCATTTTAACCCTTCTGTTCCTCACTCCAAACCTTCCTTTTCAACATGTTTGGAAAGGAATGAAAAAGGTGCAGTGGTCTTTTAATGCTTTCCAGTCTCTTCCTTTTTTCCGAAGTTGTATATGTAAATAAATTAAAAGAAAAATTATCTTACCGATAAGGGTGTTGTACCTGGATGTGTTTACTATTTAAGCAATTTTTTATGCAATTATGTAGTCCTAAAATACTAGGCCAGTTGCTTACATTCCAAATGACAGCAAACATGTAATGATTATATATAGTTAAAGATATCGCAGACAATTAGATGTCTGTTCCAGACTCTGTAACATCCTTAAGTGAGGGTATAACATCCATAATGGTAGCCACTCCTTACGTAAATTTAAAACATTTATAAATTATAGTGTTTGTGTTCTTCCGATACTGTTGTAATGATTTGAAATTTAACTGATAAGAGTGAACATTATTTTATGGAGGAACAAAGAAGTCAAAATGAAATAATTATATATATAGAATTAATTAAAAAATACATAATTTTATATGGCACATTAATAGGAATTACTTTTATAATGCCCGCTTTTAAAATAAAGTTATTTCATATTTCATTACAATACATTGTATTCCCTATTTTTTAGCTTTTGTGCTTTGTTTTAGCAAGTTTGTATGAATCGTTTTGGAATAGCCCCGGGTCTTTTGACCCAATTCCAGAAAATATAATAAAGATAGCTCTTGTTTTTGTGCTGACATTATGACAGCTGCAATGGGGTTAAAATCGAACGCTAAGAAAGCAGACATTTTCATAGCGCACACATTGGTTCAATTTCGCAGGATTGTTACATGCTAACAGATAACGCAAGATAGAGTATCGCCCTTGATTCAACAACAGAGCACACCTGTTTTGACTCGCAAAGGAAGTAAATCGGTTTTTCGTCCGACGGAGAATATAAACAAAAATATTGCATACAGTGATTTAGTTTGCTTGATATTCGCTACACTAACGTGTAGAACTAACACAAGCAGAAGCGAAAGACAGACTCATCCAGATGATAACCACCATACTGTCTAATGTCGTTATGTATCCCAGGGGCATTCACACTGGCTAATAGTAATGTCACTATTCTAAGATATACACTGTTCACCTATTCAAATAAACGTAACTGTTTCGACATAGTTTTGAACAGGTGTTGCCAGGTAGACAATTTATAAATTTGCTTGCTAGCAGATACATCAAGTGCATTTAATGCAGCAAAATTCAGTTGGCTGGACAAGACTATCAGCGACACAAAACAAAATGTAGACCCCTTTGTTCCTCTATATTCTTATCTGCAGTTTATTTTTATTTTTTATAATTTGATCAACAGCACATACGTTTTATTGTGACACATTGATCATAGCAAGCAGTTGAACAATTACCAGCATCAATACAATGCTGGAACACAGTTAGCATCAGCATAGGCAGTTGCTATAATGTTACATTTATTAAATTGTTCACCTTGCACTGACTTTGCTTATAGAAACATAATTAACTATGTGAACTTGCTGCTGCTCATATGGTGTGGCTGTCCCACCTATTAATCTTAAGATGAAATGGTGTCTTATGATGAATACTGTAATTGTAAGTGGACTTGGATAAATGACTAATATGTAAATGTGGAATGTCAAGATGTGAAATGAGAAAAGATGTACACTCACAAAGAAGTTCTGTACCCAACCCCTGCACTGCCCTGCAGCGGCCCCTGACCCCACACGCCTTTCCGCTCGACTCCCTCACACCAAACACCCCAAAGGGGTACTGTAGACAATTTTTCATTTCTATCTCATTTCTAACGTCCAGCCTGTGAGACATTAAAGTTGTGCTTCTGTGTATGAGTGTTGGGCATCGCCCATTAATAACTCCTAGCCAGGGGAGTGTTCGGCAGAGCTGCAAAATGAGACGATGAAGTGCACTGCCCTCCCTCCCCCAAGGAGCATCAGACTGTGAATATAATCACCTTCATCAGACAGACGGCGTACCGCACAGCCTATATAAGGAACATGAGGAGAATAATGTATGGAGAATGCTGTTCTCCATCTCTCATTCTCTCTCTCTCATTAGCTTTTTTCTCTCCCCTTTCATTTTCCCCTGAAGACCGGGGCAGCCTCGATCTGATAGGCTCTCAGCTCTTCATGAATACAGAACAGATTAGGAATAGGGATGTGTGCACATGCATGTGTTTGTGAATGTGTGTGTCCACTGATATTTTTGTGGGAAACCACATTCCCTGATTGAAACAACAACATGAACATTAGGGTTCTGCGGAGAAACAGAAAACTTCCTCAAGCCGTAACACTCCTCCATCATCCGTTAACTGTTCATTCTTCTCCTCCACAGATGTCCTGTATTTTTACTTTCTGTGACGCATCACGTGTGTTTGACTGCCCGCGCCTCACTTCACTGTCTCCGCTTCTCTGATGCAATTGGCTATTCGTGGTTTGAACCTGCCTGGCGACAGGGACACCATGAGTTTGCATTGGCAGACAATGGCATGTCAGCCTGAATCCAGTGCGGGGATTGGTTAAGAGCTGATTTTCCCCGGGGCTCACCCTACCACCGATCTCCTGCCCCAGTGTGAATCCCCTCATTGATCAGTGCTAATTGAGCGCTGTCTCGCAGTTTCCCTTCCACCCCCTCTGGGTGGGGACCTCATGTTACCTTTCCAGCTCACTGGCCATTTGTGTCTGTCTCTTATCTTTCTCTTTGTATGTCTGTCTGCGTGCTTATCTGTCTGCTTGTCTGTCTCTGCCGATCTGCCTGTTTTAAAACATATTTTTTTCCTGCAGCATTTTGATGGTAAAGGGATGAATATCATTAATATGTTGTTGAAATATTTGAGAATTTTCACTTTGGCTTTAATTTATATTATCACATGTGTTGCGATAGCTATCAGCATAGGGGAAAAAAATCTGTGTTTTGCACTTTTAAAAATATTATATTGTATAGCATTTCAAGGTGTTTACCAAATTATTATTTAGTTACTACACTGCTCAAAAAAATTAAAGGAACACTTATTGGAAATGTATTAAAGATGAAAATCTGTACTGTACATTGTGTAATTTGTTGAGAACAAAATTATGAGTTGCCAGAAAGAAGCCTTTACTGCGCCAATGCCATAAAAAAGTCCAGTTACAATATGCCTGACAACACCTTGACATGTCTTATATCTTCTGGCACACTGTAATTTGGAGTGACATGAACAAAATCAAGCTTTATGGTCATAACCATAAGCGCTGTGTGGAGAGGGGTCAGCAAGGCCTATAGTGATGAGAATACCATCTCCACTGTGAAGCATGGTGGTGGCTCACTGATGTTTTGGGGGGGGTGTGAGCTCTAAAGGTACAAGGAATCTTTTGAAAATTACTGTCTAGATGAATGCAGCTTATTATCACAAAATACTAGCAGACAATTTGCATTCTTCTGCACAAAAGCTGCGCACTTAGACTGTTCAGCACAACAATGACACTAAGCTGTCACGTCCCCGCCTCCGCGATCACGAGGTGGCAGGTCCTCGCATCCCTGTGCTGTGATCGCGCACCTGTTCGTCATCCACTCCCACACCTATTCCCAATCTAGGATCACACACCTGTTCCCACTCGCCTCATTACCCACATTATTTCTACAGATCCCTGTCATTTCTTCACTGCCGGATCATGGTCTTCATTTGTGTATCCCTCTGTGCTATTAGCAAGCTCCTTCCCATTTATCCAACTCTCTCGTGTACCGACCTTCTGCCTGTCTCCGACAACTCTGCCTGCTCCCTGCCTGTACATCTGCTGACAGCCTGTGTACCGACCCTCTGCCTGTCCCCGACTACTCTACCTGCTACCTGTCTGTACTTCTGCTGTCCGCTCGTGAACCGACCTCCTGCCCGTCCCCGACTACTCTACCTGCCTCCGGTTTGTACCTCCGCCTGTCACTTCCCCCTCGCCCTGCCTATCCGTGCTTGGGTTCCGACTCACATTCGTGACAGTATGATCCGGCCATCCATGGACCCAGCAGATCTGGACGCCATACGCCAGGTGGTCACTTCTAAAGGTGCCGAATTGGACCAGCAACAGACCACACTATTTGCAATCATGGGCAACATACACACCCTCTCGGTGAGCATCGCTGCTATTCAGGACCAGTTAATAGCCCCTGTCGCGCAACCCACAACCATACCCACACCGGCATCCTCCCTGGATCGTGAACCTTGGGTTCCCACCCCTGAAAGGTATGATGGGGATCTGGGACTTTGCCGTTCCTTTCTGTTACAATGCAGCCTTGTCTTTGCACAGCAACCTCAAACCTATGCCACAGACATTTCGAGAATTGCTTACCTGGTCGGCTTGCTCCGCAGTCCGGCCTTGGAATGGGTCTCAGCTCTTTGGGAGCGAGGCCCATTACAGGGCGGGACGAGGCTCTACACCTCGTTCACAGACAAGATGCCTAAACTGTTCGACCACCCGGTCCGAGGGAGGGATGCCTCCACCCGCATGTTTGCGCTGCGCCAGGGGAAACGCAGCGTGGCAGAATACTCCATCGAGTTCCGCACCCTTGCTGCCGAGAGTGGTTGGAAAAGAAAGGCTTTACAGGCGGCCTTCGTTAACGGTCTGAACGTCCACTTAAAGGACGAACTGGTCTCTCACCCTGAACCTGATAGCCTGTACAGTCTCATTGCTCTAACCACCCAGATGGACAACTGCGCTCGGGAACGTAAGAGGGAGAGACGGCGAGGAGCGTTCCCTTCGCCACTTCTCGAATCAGTTGTGCTAAGGGACAGGTCCCCTCTTCCTGCGCCAGCTACTGCCCAGAGCATGGAAACTGAGCCGATGCAACTGAGCCGATGCACCGTTTTCAGTTAGATGGAACAGAACGTCAGCGAAGGGAAGAGAGCAACAGCTGCCTTTACTGTGGCCATCCGGGGCATTACATCGCCACCTGCCCCCAAAAGGTTGGCAAACCTGCAGACCCGCTGGTCGCCGGGAGACGTTCAGCTAGTCCAACCACAGACCGCTCCTGTTCCCAGGTTACCTTTTACGCCACCATCTGCCATGACGGGCAGTGCCTCAGGATTCAGGCCCTGATCGACTCCGAAGCTGACAACTGTTTTTTGGATTGCGCCTTGGTCTCCCAACTGGGGCTCTCCAAAGAACTATTAGAGGAGGCAATAGAAGCCATATCCTTGGACTGCAGGCGTTTGGCCAGGGTCATGTCCTGTTAAGTTACTGCTCTCCGGTAACCACTCCGAGTCCATCCGTTTCCGTGTCAACATCTCCCCCCCCATACCGCTGGTTTTGGGACACTCCTGGCTGATCAAACATAACCCCGTAATTGACTGGGCAGCAGGAAGCATAGTCAAGTGTTCTGCCTGCCACGCTGACTGCCTGCGAGCGGCCTGCCCCCATATCGTGTGGGACCAGACCACCAGTTCCCAGACTTCCGACCATTCCGGAGTGCCCGCCGTTTACCACGACATAGGGTAGGTGTTCAGTAAGCAGGGAACGCTTTCGTTGCCACCCCATAGGCCCTACGACTGTGCAATCGAGTTGCTCCCCGGTTCCACCTTCCCTAAGAGTTGCAGCTATAGTCTTTCTAAGCCCGAAAGGGAGGCGATGGAGAAATACAATAGGGACTCTCTGGATTCGGGGTGCATCCGTCCGTCCTCCTCCCATCCGTAATTACAGCTGGGTCGCTGCTCCCCTGACCACCCTTACCTCCTGTGCCAAGCCTTTCACCTGGACCCCGGAGGCGGAGGAAGCCTTCCGGGACCTCAAGGCTCGCTTCACCTCTGCCCCTGTCCTCACCCAACCGGATCCGTCCTGCCAATTCGTGGTCGAGGTGGATACTGCCAACTTAGAATTTGGGGCGGTTTTGTCCCAGCGTAACCCAGAGGATGGAAAGCTCCACCCCTGCGCGTTTCTGTCCCGCCGTCTGTCCCCTGCCAAAGCAAATTATGACATTGGGAATCGCGAGCTGCTAGCTACCAAGATTGCCCTTAAGAAATGGAGCCACTGGCTTGAGGGGGCAGAGTTGCCATTCCTTGTCTAGACTGACCACAAGAACCTAGAGTACATCCAGTCCGCCAAACGCCTCAACCCACGCCAAGCCAGATGGCCCCTGTTCTTTGGCCATTTCGATTTTACCCTGACCTATAGGCCGGGGTCGCGGAACGGTAAGCCTGACGCCCTATCCCGTGTCTTCTCAAAGGAGGGACACCCGTGCGGCCTTCCCAACACGATCTTGCCCAGGGGTTGCGTAATCAGCACTGCGCTTTGGAGAGTCAAGGAAACAATCCCCCCGGCCACTTATTTGTCCCCGATCGGTCCGGTCAGTATTACTGAAATGAGCACACGCGTCAAAGCTGACGTGCCATCCTGGTCTTGACCGCACCTTGGAGATCCTCAATAGGCGCTTCTGGTGGCCGTCCTAATGGAAAGACACCCAAGACTACATCTCCACCTGCCCCATCTGCACACAGAACATATCTTCCAAATGGCCCAGCTCTGGTCTCCTATGTCCACTACCCGTTCCACACTGCCCCTGGTCCCACCTGCCCTTGGATGTGCTCACCAGACTGCCCTGCTCGGAGGGTAACATGGTCGTCCTTACCGTCATAGACCGCTTCAGCAAGTTTTCCCATTTTGTCCCATTACCAAAACTCCCCACAGCAAAGGAGACAGCAGCCGTCTTGAAGAAGGAGGTGTTTTGTGTCTTCGGCCTCCCCACCGACCTGGGATCCAACCGAGGTCCCCAATTCACCTCTGCGGTGTGGAGGTCATTCTGCCTCGCCATCGGCGCCACCGTCAGCCTCTCCTCTGATTTCTACCCCCAGACCAACAGCCAAGCCGAAAGGGCTAACCAGTCCCTAGAAACCACCTTCCATTGCCTGGTCGGCTACCAGCCCCCATCGTTTCTGTCCCAGGAGAGGGATCTAGCTGTGCTGTCTGTGCAGGTCCACATCCACCACTGTCACCACACATGGCATTGCGCCAGGGCTGCTTTACTTCGGTCCTCTGGTGACTACCAGACGCACGCCAACCGCCACCGCGTTCCAGCCCCGAACTACGAAGTATGGCTTTCTACCAGGGACCTGCCTCTACGAACCGAGTCCCGCAAACTTTCCCCTCGGTTCCTTGGTCCGTTCACGGTGGATCGGGTCATCAATCCAGTTGCGGTACAGTTGAAACTGCCTCCGTCCCTCAAGGTCCACCCTACTTTTCATGTGTCCTGCCTAAAGCCTGTTCGAAACTGTCCGCTTCTTCATCCTCCTGCATATCTGCCCTCTTCTCGTATTATCGTCAGTGCGCCCGCCTACACCATTTGGCGCATCCTGGACTACTGGTTCTGGTGTCGCGGTGTCTGGTACCTGGTGGATTTGGAGGGTTGCGGTCCTGAAGAGCACTGCTGGGTTCCCCGTCGCCAAGTCCTGGACGCTAGTGCTCTCTAATACAAAGTCCTATTACCCTTTCCAAGAACCTATGCAACAGTCTTAATCATCCTCTCTACCTACCTACTCAAATAACCTACTCTTTGGTATGACTAAAATAATAGCTAACCAACACTAAATTATTCTGTTGTATGATTCTCAAATTACTGTTCTGTGACTACCATCAAATAACGCTCTTTTTTAGCACTCTCTCGACTAACTTGCTCTTACAAAAACCTCTTTCTAATTTCCATTCGCATGTGTATCTCAAACTCCTACAGACAACCCTCAACGTGTCCGGATTTCTTTAACCTTTCATGCACGCAGTTTCAAAACAGCCATTCCAAAAGTGACAGCTGTTGGGCCCGGTTGAAACTCGAATATGAATCCGCTAGTGCGTTCGGCATATTGGCTGTTCAGGGAAACATTTCTTCAGTGGATTTAAATTTGCACAACTTAGTTACCTTTGGTATATGGCTTTTAGCCGATCAGCATTCAGGACTAAAACCCTTCTTGTTTGAAACAGACCACGGTAACAAATGGTAGTAATTTAACTTAGGTTTGTAACTAATACTAACTGCAATACGGCTCCACTGGGCTTTGTGGTATATGGTAAATAATCCTCAGCTAAGGACTGTGGCAAGGCACTCTGCATTATGTTGTGTATATAAGCAGCCCTTAGACTTTGGTATAATGACTGTATCACACCTCCATGTGGCTTATTGCTTCAATTATATCCAAAAATGTGAGATTATTTGAGATGTGTTGTAATACTTGTCTCTCCTGATGCACAGTTTCTCAGAACAGCAAGCCATGCTGGTCCAGGTTTACTTTGCATCTGAGTGTCCTGTTCTAGGATGCTTGTCTCTGTCTGCGTGTCTAGCTATCCACAAACAGACAGCCAGACAGACTGGCCCTTTGAAAGCCTGGGGAGCAGCTGGATGCAATTGCATGAGGCTTCAAGCCTTATCATTTGTAATTGATTAAGCGAATCCAATAATTTCCAACTCCATGAAGTGTTTTCAGTGGCCATAAACACTGACAAGCCGGTCTAAAGGCAACTCATAAAAGCTGTCAATTAACATGACTGGCAGAGCACCAGCAGTCTGGTTTTTATTTCAGTAATTCCATTCAAAAAGTGAAACTTGCATAATGTATACAGTCATTCCACACAGACTGATATATTTCAGGTGTTCATTCCGTTTAATTTTCATGATTATAACTGACAACTGATGAAAACCCCAAAATCAGTATCTCAGAAAATTTGAATATTATTTAAGACCAATACAAAAAAGGATTTTTAGAAATGTTGGCCAACTGAAAAGAATAAACATGAAAAGTATGAACAGCATTCAATACTTATTTGGGGCCACTTTTGCCTGGATTTCTGCAGCAATGCGGCGTGACATGGAATCGATCAGTCTGTGGCACTGCTCAGGTGTTATGAGAGCCCAGGTTGCTCTTATAGTGGCCTTCAGCTCTTCCGCATTGTTGGGTCTGGCGTATCGTATCTTCCTCTTCACAGCTGGAGTCCACTCTTTGTGAATCTCCCCCACATTTTTTAATTGGTTTTGTTTCACAATCCTCTCCAGAGTGCGGTTATCCCTAGTGCTTGTAAAAAAAATGTCCTTCCCTTCACCTCTCTATTAAAGTGCTTGGACACAGAGCTCTGTGAACAGCCGCCCTCTTTAGCGATGATCTTTTGTGTCTTGCCCTTCTTGTGCAAGGTGTCAATGGTTGTCTTTTGGACAGCTGTCAAGTCAGCAGTCTTCCCCATGATTGTATAGCCTACAGAATTAGACTGAGAGATCATTTAAAGGCTTTTGCAGATGTTTTGAGTTAATTAGCTGATTAGAGTGTAGCACCAGGTGTCTTCAATATTGAACCTTTTCACAATATTCTAATTTTCTGAGATACTGATTTTGGGGTTTCATTAGTTGTCAGTTATAATCATCAAAATTAAAAGGAATGAACACTTCAAATATCAGTCTGTGTGGAATGACTGTATACATTATACAAGTATCACATTTTGAATGGAATTACTGAAATAAATCAACTTTTTGATGATATTCTAATTATGTGACCAGCACCTGTAGGAGGTTGTAGAAAGGCAGGTAGGTGACTGAATAGGTTTTAGTATTTATTGTTGTCCTATTTGATGCTTTGACATCATTTCTGTCAATGCCAATACAATTATTTATAATTATTTGAGTTAAATATACACATCTACATCCGGGGCCGTATTCACAAAACATTTTATCTTACCACTAGGAGAACTCCTAAACAGCACTAAAACTTTCTATAGGTAAGCATTTTCTCTTACAACTAATTCACAAAACTGCTAAGACCAAAATTTCTAAAGAATGGGGAGAAGTTTCAAGCTAAGAAAAAGGACGGGGATGACCCCATTGCTATGGATGATGTCATGTTCCACAAACAAGCATACTTTCTATGCCCACTGTGATGGGCTGATAGTGGATGGGTAAGAATAAGAACAATGTGTCTTGTTACCATACTGAAAGAGAGAAAAAATTAAAATATAGGGTAAGTTTCACTGATTAAGCATGAAACTAAGAATGACATACTGATTAGTGAAGATATGTTCAGCTTATAGTCGTTGCAACCTGATCTCGGGGGACTACATAGATTATTTTACATTAATCCATGGCACTTGATTTAGTATGATAGGTTACGTTAGGTTAGATTACATTAGAATGTGCAACCAAAACCTATAATATATTACAAGTTAGCTAAAACATACCATATGTTACGATTGCCATTAAAATGTATAATATGTTACAAATTATATGAAAATGTATAGTATGTTACAAAAGCCAGACAAACGTATCATATGTTACAAACGGTAAGAAAACATTATGCATTACAAATTTGCACATAATGTTCAAGACATGTTACGAACTGCCAAGGGGATCACAGGTTTGAAGGGACGATTAATGGGCTTACCAAGGTTGCTACAATATGTAATGAATGCATTTTAATGCTGCTGTTAGGTTAATGTTATGTATCACAGCGATGGGGTAAATGTTAGGGTCAAGGTTATGCATTACAGCACTGAAGTTTAGGTTATGGTTAAGGTTTGGGGTAATGTTAGAAAATGAAAAAGGTTAGGTTAAGGTTTAGTTAGGGTTTGGTATCACAGCACTGGGGTAAATTGTTAGCGTTTCGGTTAAGGTTAAGTATCACAGCACTGGGTTTGGGTTAGGGTTAAGATTAGGGTTAGAAAGAAAATCACTTTTAATATGCAGACGTTGTAACATCACTACTCGCTTCCTCAATTATGAAGTTCCCATTTGGATCACTGTGTAGGGCACCTGTTCATGGAGTGTAATGACTGATTTCAATGATAAATAGAAAAATACTAAAGATATCATAAACATATTGGACTGGTTGCACAAAAGGTGAATCATTTCATTGTTCTGTTAACACATACTGTGATACAATGCATATTTGTATAAGATAAAGGGTTTGAAAGGTGTTTTTCGAATGGCAGAACTGTTCCACAAGGTTCTGTGGTTAAATTTCAATAACATTTGTGTCAGAAATGTGCTGGACAAAAGAAATGTGCTGGAAAATATTCTATTCACATTCATTGTGATGCCTTTTCTTACACAAATTTGCATTGTGTTTGCATGGAACATTTGTATCGGGAGTATTGTTCAGTATGGTTGTGTTATGGTCAGAATTCAATTATATATTGAAAAAAAATCTGATTTCGCTTATGAAATGATTTACTTACTTATTTTGCTGAAACACTACCTTATAAGAACATTAACATTCATTCTTATATTAGCTGAGGTTCTTTAGAACAATCTGATGCCATATACACGATTATCCATTTACATTACATATTGTTTATATGCCCACGAATAAAAGTAGTGAAACCCGAAAATGTTAAGCTTAGTCCCCAGGGTTAAAGGAAACTTGGTAGTGCTGGAGTGCTGACTTGAGTGTGGTTCGAAGTGCTGTGGCGGCCACTTGGGTGGAGCTTGGGTATGTTTTGCTTCTCTGGGTCTAATGCAGGAGTGTGGCAATAAATCCAAACTGTTCAGAAGTACAAAACATATCTAACAACACATTTCATATTTAAGTATTTGTTTGTTATTTGCAAATGTTGTGCACCACATATGAATACGATACAACAACAACCAAGAAGCTTATATTCGTTTTATTTTACATTTTATTGGTGAGTCCCCTCCATCACTTCCAAAGTCAGTGTGAAGGACAGCTTGAAGCAGTGAACGCCTAGTTTCATTGTAGTCATCTGGAAAAATTATACAAAACATCTTAAGCAATTTTAAGTAATGCATTATTGTTGTAAATTGTTAGTTCAAATTAAAGTTAGATGTGACCGAATTTGACTTATGTGACGAGAACATTATTTGGGCCTTTCGTCTCCAGGACATTCTTGGGATTTTAAAGCTTTGCCAAATCAATTTTATTTGGAGGCCACATGCACTCTTTATTTTTTATCCAGACTGAAGGCACAACTTAAACCGAATTTGTGTTGTCAAAGACAACAACATGAAACATCTGATGAAAAGCAATCATGAACATAAAACTACAATTAAGGGAACATGTAATCATCGGAAGGCATATCCTCGGAGGGTCGCACAGACCTCTCCATGTGCTAGGTTGGCATGCCAGCAGTGAGATCCATCCACTGAGGTAAGCCAGCAGTGAGATCCATCCACTACAGAAAGCCTGCAGTGAGATCCATCCACTACAGTAAGCCAGCAGTGAGATCCATCCACTACGGTAAGCCTGTAGTGAGATCCATCCACTGAGGTAAGCCAGCAGTGAGATCCATCCACTACAGTAAGCCTGCAGTGAGATCCATCCACTGAGGTAAGCCTGTAGTGAGATCCATCCACTGAGGTAAGCCTGCAGCCTGCAGTGAGATCCATCCACTGAGGTAAGCCAGCAGTGAGATCCATCCACTACAGTAAGCC